>JACEHZ010000081.1:0-111314 GCA_017893485.1 Hemerocallis citrina
CCCCCCCCCCCCCCCCCCCCCCCCCCCCCCCCCCCACACACACACACACACAAATACAAAAACACACACACCCCAAAAAAAAAAAAACAAAACAAAAAAAACCCTATTCAGATTTTTTATTAATTTATTGTAAAAAATTATTTCAGATTCTCTCTCCATATGTAGATTGGTTTCAATTCTCTTATTACTAATATAATGTACGTGTGATGCACGTCTAAAAAAATTAAAATTATCAAATTAAATGAATATATATCAAATAAGAAAAAAATAGTTTATATTTGAATGTTTTGAATTTGGCTACACGTGTGGTGCACATTTATATTTATTGGATATAGTTTGTACGTGTATCATATGTGTTTATATAGTTACAAAGTTAGGACTTGTTTGTTACAAATTCCAACTCTCCCATTAAAATAGTAAAGATATTTTGTTTTGATATATTATGTTCGTGTTTATTTTTCCTTCATCACATCTCTACTATTTTAATGGGAGAGTTTGTCACCAAACAATCCTCATTTGTAACAGAACAAACTCGTAAATCGCACGTGCAACTCTTACTCTCTCATTATATTCTTTATTTACTTACCTGTGTATCACACATTCAACTCTAACTTTCACATTATATTCTTTATTTATAGGGGTGTATTGGATTGAGATTTCAAAATAATTTAAAAGAATTGAGAATCCCAGTATTTAAGGGATTTATGGGGAATTCACCTAAAACATTGACTGTAATTTATAAGAATTTTAAAATAGTTTGATGGAATTCTTATTATGAATTTGATGGAATTCGAAGGAATTCGATGACAATAGACTTTATAATTAGTTCATTTCGTACACAAGATTGTCATTCTCATAAGAGTAGTACGAATAAACATCAAGGCACCTCGCAAGTCATAAAAATGTCATTCTTATAAGATTTTTCTGAAGTACTAGAAGAACACCCACATAAATAAAAGTAACAACAAAAAAGAAAGAGCCCTACATGAGAGAGCTGTTGATGAGTCCATCAACTCAATACTCGCTGTTTTAACATTCTGAAATAGCATAAAATAATAATAACTAATAATACCCGGTAACCAAAGTCATGGAGCAAAAGATCTATAAGGAGCACCAACTCTCCCGTTAGGCATCAGAACTCTATCACATCTCCTCATCAACTCAATACTCGTTGTTTCTGCACCATAGGTCTTCCAGTTAATAGTTTCACTATATAGGCCACATCATACAAACCATGGAACGTTATCCACTTCGTCCTATACCTGCAACGAGAAACCAATTTATGCCATAGCAATCTTGAGAATATTTTTGAATCAACTCCATCGCGTTGATTTTGATTGAAATTGATTCCATTGTCTTTCAGGAGGCGGATGGAGGTCTCTGCGTGGGGATCGGTGGTTGGGTTGAATTAGAGTTTGGGTTGAATTAGGCCTCTTCGTGGGGATCGGAGGTCGGGAGGAAGAGGAGCGTGGAGTAGCAGCGGAGGAGGGTGTCTGGAGGAAAAGGAGAGGAGGAAGAAGACGATGGAGAGAGAAGGGGATTAGGGTTTGGGTTTATTTGGGGATAATTTGGGGCATATGTACAGGAAACAAAACCACACTCACCAATGGCTTGAAAGTTTCTACAGAAAAGGTGAGAATTGCAAATGCTTTTGGTATTTATACCTCATACCCTAGATTCCATCTAAATCCTCCAAATTCTCAATTCTACCAAAATCAATAACTTTTTGAATACACTGAGAATTGAATGGGGTTATTTAAAATCTCAATTGAATACATCGAGAATTGAATAGAATCACTTAAAGTCTCAATCGAATACACTGTGACTTTTATAAACTCCTTTAAAATCCTAATAGAATACGCTAGGATTTTCACATTCTTTTAAATTCTTTTCAAATTCCAATCCAATACACCCCTGTTAATTTTAAAAATATATATTTATTAAAACGTCCATCACACGGACAACTCCAACTTATGTGTATTGCACGTACAACTCAAACTCTTTATTAAAATGTGCATCGTTTGGACAACTTCAATTTAGGTGTATCGCAAGTAATATTCATTAAAACGTGCATCGCACTGATAACTCCAACTTATATGTATCACACTTGCAACTCCAACTCTCCCTTTATATATAGAGATAGATATACTTTTAAAAATATATATTTAGTAAGACGTGCACTGCACGTGCAAAATACTAGTATTAGTTTCTTTGTGGGATATTATAATGTTAAAATTTATTAATTAAAATTAGAATAACCAACTTATAAAAAGATTAAAAAAGATTGACTGATTATAGTATAGTTGTTAAATTTGTGGAGATAATTGTAATTGGTTGCGGAATTTGTGATTGTTTAGTTCTGACGGGCTGATTTTTTTTTTTACAACTATTGGCTCAAACTAATATTTTACAAATAAATGTTAGATTAGTATATACATATCTAAAGTTTTAAATACAATTTAATAAGAAAAAAATATTTTATAATCAAATTTGGAAGGGAGGTTGTGTACAAGTATCGAATGTAACTAAAGGGGCTCGTTTACAAAATATAAGGGAGTGAAACTCAAATCTGGAGGGTTTGTTTTTGCAACTCAGGGGCCATTCCCTCCCTCCCTCCCCCCCCCCCCCCCCCCCCCCCCCCCCCAACCACACACACACAACATGCGCGACATGCTAATATCAGTGCATCATATCAAGTTGTTCTCTTGTTAAGAATTCATCACAAAAACTTGGTTGGATATTCTGAGGAAGAGTGTCTGAAAATTTTGTATACGAGTATATGCATAATGGAACCTTGTGAGACCATATACATTGTACCATATTAGACCATCTCTAATTGTTTGCTATTTTGCCAAATTTTAGAAACGAGAAACAGTAGCATGCCAAATTTGATAAACGAATTTGGCAATTGCCTAATATAGCATGTTCCGTCTCTATTCGTTTTTTTTTTCCGCGTCCAATAATTTTTTAACATTTTTTTTACAGTTTTAACAATCGGACGGAACTACTTGTTTCCTCCTTCAAAAAAAAAGAAAAGGAAAGAGGCATCAGACGAAAAATGTTGTCGCGTCCGAAACCGAAAAGTTCTTGAACGGGCCGAACAACATGTCCCGTCCCACCAAAGGCCCATTAAAACCAAACTTAATCCTACTTAATCATGGTTTAAGTAATAAATTAATTGAATAATCACTAATTTAATAAATTTTTTAATAGCTAATTACCATTTAATCCTTAATTAAATCATCGTAAATATTTTTTTAAAAATCAGATATAACAACATGTTTCGTCCGAAGAAATTATTTTTTGGTTTTTTGTCTAGCAAACGAAGATTATTAGAGCAAAACACTCTTTTTACCATTTGCTACTTCGCCAAATAGCAAAAACAATTGAAGATGCTCTTACGCAACTTGTGAAAGATCCTAATTTTATCTACTCTAAATTGAAGTTAGTTAATTCATCATTGATTCTATTCTTTATACTAGTTGAAATTTACCATGCACCAAGTGCATGTGGCTTGGTGCACATAAATGTTGAAATTTTTTTCTAAACACACTTGCATTTAGCGCACCCATATTCTTCAAACTATAAATTCGACTTAGTCAATCATCTTAATAAGCAAACCATAAATTTCAAAATTACTCTAACGACAATAAGCTCATAGAAATTAGATTTGAAGCAAGCACCATGAACCCAAAACTAGACAACAACATAAAGATATAATCATTGTATTTTTCATTAGAATAATTATCATTTTCGACTTTAACTTTTTTGAACTTAAAACTGATATTAAAAAAAGATATTAAAAAAGAACAAATTAGTAAATCCTAAACTGATATCATCGTATTTTTCATAAGATCAATTATCACTTTCGAATTTTACTTTCTTAAACTTAAAATTGCTTGTAACTTATTGTTCATTTTTTTTAATTTTGCATCTAGTCAATATTCTTGTAGTTGTTCTTCCATATGTGACATCTTGTGATTTGATAAAAAAAAAAGTATACCCATCTCCAATGCATTTGTTGGTCCTTCTATCAAATTCTTCAATTTTTTTCCTGCATATAGAAATAAGAAATTAGCTCTTAATTATTTTTAATACTATGAGAATAACATATTGTACCTTATTTTTAATATGTTCGAAGTCTTTTGCGGAACAGCCGATGATACATCTTGCTTCCTCATCAAATAAAGTCAATTCTGCCTCTGCACTTGTATCTTTTATTTTGATTTTGAATACATATCTTAAACAGGTTATTCTTAGGTTTTTTTTAATTATTTTTTTTAATAATTTGATTGAAGAATGGAAAGATGGAAAACTAACAATATATTTTTTTGTATACCTTGGCTCATATTCAACATTATTCTTTTTACATTTTCGACAATAGGCTTCATCATTTTCAACATTGATATTTGTTAAACAGACTTTGTATGCAATGTACCATGGATCTCTAACATCTTTGACACTTTTGATCAAAACTTTGCATTAATAGTATTTTGCCTTGAAATATTAAAAAAAATTGAAGTCATCAAAATATTTTTAGACATATAGACAATTGAACAAAATATTTAAAAATAATTTCATTATTTATAATATCTTAGAAGAATCCTCGTCTGCACAATAGAGAATGTCAGATAGTTTCACTTCTTCCAAATCTATTACTTTTCTTTTGTTTATTTGCAAGGAACTACTTTTTAATAAAATTTCATTACAGTTTATCCTAAAAGAAACAAAAAAAATATGGTAAATGATACTCCAAAAGACAATAATTAAATAATTAAATATACAAAATAAATTATACCATTTTCGAATTTTATACGGTTCTGGTTCATTTAGATTTATCTCTATTGTAGTTTTGTTTGGTGATGTGAGAGAGAATCATGTTTAAAAAAATCAGCAATAAATAAATAAAATATATAATAAATAACATTATTAATTTTTGTTGTATATAATTACCTCCAAAGTTTGAGGTTTTTATAAACGTAATTGCAATAATTGACATGTTGGGTGATAATTCTTTCAGAGCTTTTCCTTCCTTGATTGCCAGTTCTCCCCATAATGTAAGTAAGATTGGTTTTGACCTTAAATTAAGACAAAGCCTATGAATTCCAAAACAATTTTATAAATTATTATACAATTTAATTAATTGATATTACCGGTCTACTTCATTACCATATTCTGAGTCTACCTTATCTACATCTCCTGCATTAATTACAGCTAGACAAAGATCTGTAGTTCAATGTAATTAGTTTTTGATATCATGTATCAGTAATAGGAAATTATATATATATATATATATATATATATATATATATATATATATATATATATATGGAAATGCTCTATTGAAAATGGGTCTAGTTTTCACCGGGTTGGAAAACAGCGACCAGAGCCGTTCGATCGCACTTGATCGTGATCAACAGCTCAGATCGCTGCCGCTCAGATCGTGAGCGGATCTGCTATTAATAGCGGAGGGGCATTTTGGGTATTTCATGCCAAAAAAGCTTCAGACTTAGCGTTATTTGGCATGAAAATTTTTTTTTGTCAAAAAAAACTCTTAGGCCGTTGTTGGAAACAACGGCCTGTTGTTGGAAACAATGGCCTAGGTAGTTTTTTTTTTAAATTCAACCTATGCCGTTGTTCCCAACGGCCTAGGTATGTACAAGTGTTTTTCTAAACACTTGTACATACTCAGATCTCAATCTCTCTCACTTCGTCGACAACTCTCTCTCTCTTTCTCTGGAGCTCGCAAAACCCATCCCCAAACCCTAGCTCTCTCTCTCTCGATTTGAAAACCCTAACTCTCTCTTGCTCGTTGCTTCTCACTCAATCTCTTCCTCTTCTCACACTCTTAAAAAAAATCTTTTGAAGATTCCGAATAAAAAAAAAAACCATAACCCATACAAAATCTCGCCAACCCTAGAATCCTAATCCTAAAAAAATTAGCCAAACCCTACTCCCCTTCCTTTGTCTCCAACAGCGCACAAGCACCACCTCTATCTCCCTTCCGAAAACCCACATTGTGAAAGGTATTAACTTTTTTTTCTATTTTAGTAAATCTAGCTAGCACTACAAGGAATTTGCCATATACCAACGGACACCTATAGTGACGGATCACTAAAACCGTGGGTATAGCCATCATATACCTACAGACGCGTAGTAAACTGTGGGTATAGACAAGATAGAAAACTTTTTCTCCCACCAAAATCCCAATTTCTAATTTCATTCTCCCTCCACCCTGTCTCTCTCAAAACCCCAAATCGGAACCCCTCACCCACTTCCCTCTCTCTTTTTCTCTTTTTCCCTCTTTCCCAATTTTCTTCTCTCTTTCCCTCTTCGTGCTCAAGCCGGCCATTCGCTCTCCCCTCGCCGTCGTCGTTCGCTCTCCCATCCGCCGTCGTCGTTCCCTACCCTTTCCCGTCGTCGCACAGTTTCCTTTCTCTCACTCCAAACCACCCCCGTCGCCCCATCTCTCTCTCCTTCGGCGTCCTCCCCCATCTCGTCGAAACCCTAGGTATTGTCAAAATTCTAATACTGTGATTTTCCTATGTTCATAATTTATTTTATTTTTCGTCCTCCTCCATCTATCGAAATAAGTTATTTGTCAAACTTCTGGCAAAGTGTTCATCACCATTGAACTCCCTGATGCCAAGGATGTGAAGCTTGCACTGCAACCTGACGGTCACTTCAACATCTCAGCTACTGGTGGACCTGTCAATATACCCTATGAAATAAATTTTGAGCTGTACGACAAAGTTAATGTGAAGGTACAAGTTTTAACAGTCTTAATTTTCCGAATGTTGATAGTTGAGTTATGAACAAGTGCACTTCTGTTTTGAATAAGTAAATCACAGCTACATTGACACCATCCTTATGGATTTATAAAATTGGTAGATGAAATTAGAATGATGTTAATGGTTAAATCAATTGCAGGAGAGCAAGACTGCAATTGGCTTGAGAAACATTTGCTATCTTGTGAAAAAAGCTGAGAAGAAATGGTGGAGTAGGCTCTTAAAGCAAGAAGGGAAACCCCCTGTCTATTTGAAAGTAGATTGGGATAGATGGGTTGATGAAGATGACGAGGATGAAAACAAATGTGAGTTCTAAGTCTCTCTTTAAATGTTGTGTTAATACTAACTTCTTACCTTATTTAACTTCTTGACTGGCTATGTTGTATTTGATTGTTGGTTCAGTTGGAGATAAGGACTTTGGAGATATGGATTTCTCGGTATGTAACATGTTAGCCTGGTTCTTCTTCCGGTTAACATGTTAGCCTAGTTCTTCTTCCAGTTATGGTTTGTTGGATTCTAAATTTATTGCCCTTTATTCCTTATGCAGAAATTGGGCATGGATGGTGAAGATGAGGACTTTGATTTTGATGAGAATGATGGAGGTTAATCATTAAACCCTTCTTATTGTTGATGTACAATCATGTTGCAATGTTGAAGGCTGTTTGCTTGTCTTTTATGGCTAATTATGTTAGCATTTGTGTTCTTTTAAGATTATTTGATATGGTATGTGAATTTTGCCTAGCTCTGTTTTTGTGTAGTGTTACTATAATATATCCTATGTTCATTCCCTTTTGGGAAGAACAATATCTTTTTTTACAACCTTTTGAAACTTCAAATTCGTGCTTTAGTTATTTTGCACTAGACTGACCTGTTCAAAAGCAAGGATTATTTTTGTTGTGCTGCCACTGGTTTGAGCAGATCTATTTGTTTTTAGGTGTCATTTTGAGTCTATGTGAGCAAGGGTCACTATCAGTTTCAGTTCCTAACGTGTCAATAAGGTTATCAAAACTGAAAGGGGAATATATTAAGAAATATCTTAAAACAATTTCAGATGTTACACTTTTCTAATAGAGCTGAAATGTATTTGACCAAGAAAATGAACATAGCTAGAAAATTTATGTATATAGTAAATCAAAGCATACATATGGAAGGTTGCACAGGAAGGTATGTATTGATACCTACTATTATAAATTTTGACAACTCAGAGAACTTGAATTATTTTAATTAATTAATTTTTTTTTACTTGTTTGATATTTTTATATATGATGGAGACTGTAGTATGAGGGCCCTTCTATCAGATAGGCAATTCAATATATTTTTTACGGTGTATTTGTTTTTAAGGCATCTTTGACTAATTTCTTCTAATATATACCTTTGCAGGTGCTCTCAGAAATAATTGAAGCTTGTCGTGAACATGACTTTACAGATGTTATTTTGGTTAATGAACATCGTGGTGTGCCTAATCGTTTAGTCTCAACCTGCATTGCTGATTAACTTACTTAGTCTCAACCTACAAAGTAACTTACTTATGCATCATAGAATATAATTATGTTCACTAGATGATCTGCTCAATACATCAGCCTTTAGGCTACCAAATGACATACAAGAATGCTAACATAATTAGCCATAGTGGAGATCTTTGCATGTTTTGACGAGTGGAGATCTTTGCATCTTTGGTCAGTTCTCATTTGCTGTTGGAGATTCAGTACCTCCTGCAAAGAGAGGAAGCAGCCATGAAAGACTACACATTGGCACCCTCCTCACATGCACTAATAATAGGTTAAGGATTAGTTGTCTGAAACGTCGGATTGGTCTGTATCTTCCCCCCCCCCCCCCCCCCCCCCCCCCCCCCCCCCGAGTAATGGTATGTTCGAATTCATGAAGCGATGGCATCCTCTTCCCCATATTTTGAAAGCGGGTTACAAAGAGCTCGGCTGATCCCACGCTTGAAAGGGGGTTTCTCTTATTTCAATCCCTGTTTTCTTTAGCATGCACCTTAACACACAGAACACCACCATCACACCCTTACCAGAAAACATATCTCAATTCTTGGTGAAACACATTTAATCTGACCTGTGTACTTTGAACCCCTTAACCATAGAAGTGATCTCAAATGGTACTTTGTGAAATTTTGTTTCTGGCTCACTATTTGACTATTTGAGTTCATTAATCTAAGCAAAAGAGACCTGTATACATTTTCATTTATACTATTTTCACAACTTCTTTTGGATTGAAACAGCCCTATTTGAAATATATTGTCCTTCAACAAATGTACTTTTCAGTAAAGAGAATTTGTTTTCTTTTGAATTTGCTATCTCTGTTAGAGGCACTCTCATAAAAAATAAAAGATTATATATTGAATTGTCAAAAACTTTGATAACCTTTTGAAAATTGTCAAAACTGAAAATTTGCTTCTTTCACAGCCAGATTCCGGTGAGCAGGCACTTAGTCTTGTCGACACCCTAATTCGAAGTGGTTCTGTTGATGTTGTGGTTGTAGACAGTGTAAGTTTTGATTGTCAATTTTCTTTACACAACTTTCCACTTGTCTATGTCATTCAGATAGACAAGTATAAAAGCATGGTTCTATATTTTATTTGTAACCAGTATGCTCAGTATGATCGGAGATAATAATAACCGGGCATAAATCAATGCAGGGATATGTTGTGAAATTTAACAACCATGATGAAATCTTTGTTCATCGAAAGCAACAAGTAGGAAAGCATGGCAACTTAAGAATATTGAGATTTGGTGGGTTAAAGGAAGAGGAAGAATTCATGAAAATTGTTGAAACATTTAGTAAGTTTTGATTTTTGTGTTTTAGGAGGGTGTCTATGCTTTTGCTAAGCCAGAATGTAGGAATTTAAATGGAAGGTAATAGTTTTCCCTATCAGGAGATATTCTTGAAGTGTTAGAAGCTGATGCTTATGAAAATGCCAAACTAATCCGAGTATGTCCTTATAATAATGCCTTTTGATACTAAATATTTTGAAACATAGCAAAAGAGATGGCTCAAGGAAACATAAACTAAATCTTTATGATCTGCATAGTTCTTTACTAGAGCAACAATTTTAAGAGAGGAATTCTGCTTAAATGTTTGGTGGAAATGGCCAAGGTGGACCCATTTTGTGCAGTTTATGTTAGTGCAATTAGGGAGCAGCTATTCAAAACCCTAATCTGATTAAGGGACTAGATTTATAAATGTTAGTGAAGGATTTCGGGGCACAAACGCAGCGAAAAAAAAACAGTCGTAAAACCATAAAATCCGAAACCCTAACCCTAGGATCCGTGTACAAGACATGGCTGATTATGGAGAAACGAAATTTTACCTTTTAAGAGCTTTACGAAGGCTGAAAGATGGAGGTCCTGTTATACAATCACCACGCAACCCTTGTAGCAAGATCCGCGTCTCTAAAGCAGTCCACACGAACGTCCGATCGTCCAACGATCAAGGGAGCCGGTACTAGCCGATGATGCTTGCCTCTATCTCTCTCTTGCCTCTCAACAGTTGGAGCGGCTAGGGTTTTTGTGGAAAACGAATTTGCCAAAAAGATAAACCCTAAACCAATACATCTCTATGTATTTATAAGAGAGAATGAGGTGGGCGTAACCGTAATCGGTGTGGGGTTCTACTAAACCAAACTGATTCGGTTTAAAGATTTAAATTCGAATTACACTTTAATTAATCAAGTCCAACTCAATTAATTAAATAACTAATTTCGAATTTATAATCATTTAATTTAAATTCCGAATTTAAATTAAAACTCCTTTTAAACGTTCTAAGTGTGTGACCCTTTAGGTTATTATTACGTTGGCAATAATTTTATTATCTAATAATAAAATTATAAATAATGAGCGGCATCTAGTAATACATCATTGCTACCCAAGTAATAATAATAATTGGTGATTCAATTAAACCTTTCGTGACTTATGTCTCCGTGTAATATAATCCTTTTAACCTTGATATTATAGATTAAACTAGAGGCATGGTTCGTGTCATCCTCTTAATAATTTAATCTTTATTTTCTTGATCGATGAGTAGACTATTCAAACAAATCAATATTTGAGCATGGCCATGCATTTCATAGTCTCACTCAAACAAGAGGCCGATAATATCGCTCCTAAAATTAGGAGGGTTAAATTCCATCTAGATCATTCACATTTCTCACACGATTCATAATGAACCCAATACTATCTTTATCATTACCCGATTAAAGATAACTTTTGATAGAATCAAAATACATTAATTCTCGTGTAGAAATATAATGATTTCAGGTCAGAGGACCATTACACCATTATCGCAGTGAGATTACTTATGACACTTATTTATTTATTCCATGGTTGAATCTCACAGTGGGTCTGTCCAGTACAATGTACTCTTACATTTACCTATGTATTGATTTTAGTATCTCTATACTAATGACCCATGAGAGGTGGTCATCAATCAATCAACATACTAGTCTCAATGTATTATTACTGTCCTAATAATAATAATACTCGACTAGGGACATTTAAGATTATTATACTATATATAATCTCATGTTCATATAGTTCGTATTAATAATCTAAGGACATTTATCATGCTAACATTTATAACGCAGTAAATACAAAGCATAATAAATTATTAATATAATCAAATAGAACATAATGTCAATAATACTGATTACATAATATCATTGTATTGCCTCTAGGGCACCTACACTAACAGTTAGACCTCTGAATTTGCACACAGGTTTAACCTCTACATTAGCCCCTTCTTTCTGGTTGCAGCTGCCATGATATTGGGTATTGACGAGGAGAATGGACCACAATTCTTCAGGTTTTGGCATTTGATAGAGCTGTAGTTGCATTCTATTTATTTAAGCATTTTAAATTATTCTTCATTTCACAATATTGTACTTCAAAATGTAGTACTTCTTACTAGTATGTATGCCATGTTGGCAAATCTGTCAAAAGTTATCACCTGGATCGAGATTTGGATTATTTTTTGAATTTGTTAGTTAGAATGAACACCTGTGTGGTGTTTCCGTGTATATGCTAACATTTGTTGTACCTTAAATTTATCTTGATGCTTCAATGGTTAATTTTATTTTGACACTACTTTTTGATAGGGCATTCATGCTGTAAACCTAGGGAACAGTGGGTTCATAATTGTGAGAGATGGGTGCACAGTCTTTCGGTCACCAGTACAACAGCATGACTTCAACTTCACTTACCAACTCGAGAGTGGAAATGGCAGTGACCTACCTAGTTCCGCCCAGGTAAGCGGATGTTCCTTTGCTCTCTCTTATTTGTTAAATGCCATCCAGACCTCTCTCATTTGTTCAAAGCCAACAATACTACCTGGTCCCCCGCCAGTTTGGTCTTATGTTACTGCCAGTTTGGTCTTATGTTAATGCAAAACTCGACGACATCACTGTAGTTGTATCTTATGTTACTGCCACACTCCTTAAAGAGCCGAGAGAACTGCTCTTTGGTTTTTTTTCTCATCCCTTTTTGTATATAACGAGCGTCAAAGCAATATAAACTGTTCGAACATTCTAGATGGATGGATCAATACATCCAGCTCTTTTCTTTTGAGGCTTATAGAACTTTGTAAGAAAACATTAATGCTTAGTGTGTTATTGTTTGTTGCAGTTTTTTCTTCTAATCGACGCCAATTCAGCTATTGTTGGTGAAAGAATGACAGAAAAGTTCCGAGGATAGACAAGTTGTGGTAAGCAATCTAAACCCTTAAATTGTTGCAGTTTTTTGTTTTGTACTTTTTGAATTAAAAGATGGCAAGAGAATTGCCATCCGGATTTCATTGAACCGAAGATAGTAAATACAACTGAATAACATCGGTAGTTTCACTCATCATTGTCTCTAACATAACATCAAAGTCTCACCTCGACATCAATAAAACATCTTAAACTCTAAATAACTGGGTCTACATCTGACACTCATCATCAAACACCAAGGGTAACAATGCCAGCAAAAGAAACTCAAACCAACAGTAACTCAAACCAACAGTAACACAAAATGTAGGGCTCTCAACATGGCATTTTAAATTATTTTGCTTTGTTTTGTTTGTGTAGGGCTCTCAACAAGCGAGAAATGATTGAACTCGCTCAAAATGTAGCCGAGTTTGTGTTTGCCGACGATGAAGTGAAGAAGGCTGTAAAGGAGAAATGCAGGATGCTAAAAGAAGATTACTGCAAAGAGAATCAAAATCCGGTTGCCGTAAAATAAGAAAATTGTTAGTGTCGTATCTCAAGTGAGGAGTCGATCAATTGAATGTTATCTTATAATGCCATTGAATATGTTGATCGTAGTTTAAAGTATTGATTCTCATGTCTGCACACATGAATTCAATTGTGTATCTGGTTATTAACTATTTTGTAATTAGACATGCTTGTAATATTTCATTAATTTTTAATATGATTGAAGTTTAATTTTATCTAATTTTGTTTCATAAATACATTTATCTATTTTATTATGTATTTAGTTTATAATTGAATTAATATTATAAAAGAAAATATTAAATTATCATACGCGTAATTAATAAGAAAAAAATTTGTATAGAGCGATGGGTATATATTTAAATATTTGGATGCGAAAACCATCACTAAAACCTATAGCAATGGAGTTTCAACCGTGGGTATAGGAAAGCAAGTGGTGTCCTTAAAACCTATACCAACGGATACGAAACCGTGGGTATAACACCGATACCTATACCAACGGGTGGAAAAATCGTCGCTATAGGCTATAGTGATGGCATTTTGCCGTGGGTATAGCTAATTAAAAACGACGGAAAAATATGTCCGTTGGTATAGGTTTTACAGGCTATACCTACAGTTTTTTGTCTTTTACCCACGGTTTTTTGCTGTCACTACATGTCAAATTCCTTGTAGTGTAGGTTAATTGATTGAAATTTTTTATTCAATATTTTAGTGTACAATTTGTATATTATGCGTAGCTAATTATAGATTAGCTAATTATAGTGTTATTGTCGATGTAGATATAGTATTAGTTATTGTTGTTCGTTGTTAGTAATGGCTCACAAAGAGGTCCAAAAATTCTGCAATTTTGCGAGTACGTCGGATTCACCACGCACAAGCCAAAGCAACTTGTAGAAGTGTGTTTGGATTCACGGTTTGAAGTATACGGTCGTGTAATGCTTTCGACTATTTTTCGTGAGTGAAAGTAATACATCGGCGTATATTGCAAACCGTGAGTCGAAACTCACCTCTACAAGTTGTGTTGGCTCATGTGTGGTGCGTCCGACCTACTCCCAAAGTATTGGAATTTTGTTGATATCGTTCGTGCAGTTTTCTACCATATATCAAACAACAACAACAGTTAATGTTTGAATTTCTAACGAGCGACTTTTCAGTAGGAAACCGTTGAAACGAGATTCAAAAAATACGAAATTTTGTGAGTAGGTCGGGCTAACCGCTCGCGACCCAACGCAACTTGTAGTTGCGAGTTTCAATCCACGGTTTGCGAGATACGTCAATGTATCACATTCTTGGCATTTTTAATGAGTGAAAGCAATACATAGCCGTATCTTACAAACCGTGGATCGGAACTCGCTTGTACAAGTTGTGTTGGCTTGTGTGCGGGGAGCCTGACCCAATCACAAACTTTCGTTTTTTTTAACGCCGTTTGTGCGATTTTCTCATGTAATTTGTTATCTTTTTAGCGAGTTTTGAATAGAGAGCCCATTCAAAAAATTCAAAATTTTGAGAGTAGGTAGGTCTCGCCATTCACAAGCCAAAGAAACTTGTAGTTGCGAGTTCTCATCCACGGTTTGCTATATGCATCCGTGTATCGCATTCCACTCTTTTTCAAAAGCGAAAGTGAGACACGGTCGTATCTTGCAAACCATGGATCGGAACTTGCTTCTACAAGTTCTGTTTCCTTGTGTGCGGCAAGCCGGACCCAATTGCACAGTTTCGTATTTTTTGAACGTCGTTTGTGAGGTTTTCTCATGTATTTTGTTTCGTATCTATATATATCCCAATCTTTGGTTAACAAGCTGTTTTATATACGATGTGTGTACTAATCCGACTATTATTATTTTTTTAGATGAACAACGATACGGAAAGTTCGGCTGCCGACGATATTTTTTTGCGGGTAGAACCAATCATTGATTCCATGCCGTTAGTCGAAGAACACCTAAAACCAAAGTTAGGTATGGCGTTTCCTACTTTAGTTGAGGCCGAAAATTTCTATACGTCAAATGCTCGATGTGGGGGTTTTGAAATGTGTAAGGGTGGAAATAAGTTAAAGGGAGGAGTGGAAGTAGATAATTCATATCTGTGTAATAAAGCTGGGTCGCCGCCGAGTCAACATAGTGATGGTAGACGGGGAACAACCTGTAGAATGGGTTGCAAGGCTTGTATTCATGTAAAACTGAACGAAGCAAGTAATACGTGGGTGTTGTATTAATTTCATGAAGCACACAATCACAAATTTACCTCACCCGGTAGAAGGCATCTTTTGCCCCGAAACCGTTCCATGTCAAATAAGGATAAAAGAATAATAGATCAATTCAACCAAGCTAATATCCAGACATGTCGACAAATGTTCTTCTTCGAAAGTTCTAGTGATGGTCACGATCAAGTAGAATTCACCGAAAAAGATGTCAGAAATTTGCTTAGAGACTCACAAGAAGCATTGAAAGGACACGATTCGAAAATGCTTATTGATTTTTTTGAATCTAAGAAACAGACGGATCCTTCATTTTTTATGACATTCAAGTAGATCCCGAAGGGCGGTTGTCACATTGTATATGGGTTGATGGTATTTCTAGGATGAATTACGAAGAATTTGGCGATGTACTTTGCTTTGATGCCACGTACAATACGAAATGGTATGGAATGTTATTTGTTCCTTTATTGGGGTGAATCAACATTGGCAATCGACTTTCTTAGGAGGCGGGTTCATTCCAAATGAGACGGCCTCTTCGTTTGAATGATTTTTTGAAAAGTGGTTGAGTGTAATGAATCGTGTTTCATCCGGCATCGTCACCGATCAAGACCGTGGGATCGCCGCCGCAGTGAATAAAGTTTTCCCCCAGACTCGGCATCGGATTGTATTTGGCACATATTGGATAAGTTACCACAGGAGGTGCGTATGTCGTACGTTGTCGAAAAGTTTAGGGAATCATTGAAGACTGTCATCTACGGTTCCGAATATGTACATGAATTTGTAGAAAAATAGAATTTATTGATTTCACAATACGAATGAGAGAATAACAAATGGTTGAATGATCTATTTGATATCCGTGAAAATTGGGCACACATCTATGCTAAAGATTCATTTTGGGTTGGCATGTTGAGTAGCCAACGGGTTGAGTCATCGTATTCTGTCTTGAAGCATCATACAGAAAAGAAATATTCCTTGCATGAATTTACCGTCTCCTTCGATCGTTTTTTGGGAAGGCAAAGACATGATGAACTGAAAGAAAATTATCGTAACCGTGAGAAGAGACCGAAGTTGAAGAGCGAATGGGCTTTGGAGGCACAAATGGCGCGAACATACACTTTGAAATTTTTTTCACAAATTCCAAGATGAAGTTACAAAAAGTTTCATGTATAATGTGACATTCGCTGCCGATCTTGAGACACCGGATAGTTCAACATTCCATGTGATACTCTGTAGAGAATCAGAACCGGCTCGCTTTCTTCAGTTATGCAAACTCCGACAATTATTACATGTTCTTGTCAATTCTTCGAGTTCGTTGGCATTCTTTGCAGGCATATCTTAGCGGTTCTTCGGTTCAGCCGTCACTCTTCTCTTCCGAATGTATATATTAAAAGAAGATGGACCCGGGATGTGATGAGAAGAAGTTATACATCTGTTCCAACCGAAGGCAATAGCGAGAATTTTGCTTTCTGATATTGTCAATTGAGCCACCACGCAAAACAGATTGTCGATCTTGGTTGTTCCTCCAATGAAATTTATAAATACACGCTCGAGAATTTGGTTAAGATCATTGACGGCATCTCTTGGCTACAACCTGGATTAGGTGAACATCTCGAACATGCCTCACAACCGCAAGATAGTTCACAACCGCATGGTAGTGCACAACCTCATGATAAAGGCAGTGGACATGCACCTACACGCGTGAGCGACCCACAACAATGCATTAAAAAGGGAAGGGCTCGGGCCAAGAGATTGAGGCCAATAAGAGAGCAACTTTCCTTTAAAAAACCGAGACGGTGCAGAACATGCGGCATTGTGCAAATGGATCATGATTCAAGAAATTGTCCACATTATTTGAGGGGTAATACTTTTTTTGAGTTTCTCTTCATTCATTTATATTTATTTTATTTGATTTGTGGTATAAAAAAAATTACACTAACTAAAATTTCTCATTTAAATCAGGGGAACCAATCCGCAAGAAGTGAATCCATCCAATGAAGAGAGTTCCGAAGAGAGATATGATGAAGCGTTGTGAAATTATCTTTGTATGTACATTTCGAGTATGTTAGATTTGAAATGCAATAATTTGGAATGTTGTTGACATGTAAGCTTTGTTGTTAAAAATTCATATTGTTTGGACTCAAGTGGTGTTGTTTTGTTGTTGCTGATTTTTTTGTGTATTTATACGTTGGTTGGATTGAAATGTATCAGCTACAGCTGCATTTGAAACTTTTAAATTTTTTTTTCTTTTTATACCTAGGTCGTTGTCTTCAACAACGGCCTAAGTTATATGAAAAAATTTGGATTTTTTTTGAGTCCCTCTCTGTCTTGGCCAAGTCAAAAGAAGCAACAAACTATAAAAAAAAAAAATTCCAACTTTTTTTTAACTTAGGTCGTTGTCTCAGTTATATGGAAAAAATTGAATTTTCTTGAGTGCCTCTCTGTCTTGACCAAGCCAAAAGAAGCAACAAACTCATAAAAAATCAAATTTTTTTTACTAAGTCCGTTGTCTCAAACAACGGCCTAAGTTATATGAAAAAAATTGGATTTTTTTGAGTCCCTCTCTGTCTTGACCAAGTCAAAAGAAGCAACAAACTAAAAAAATCCAACTTTTTTTTAACTTAGGCCATTTTATATGAAAAAATTGGATTTTTTTTGAGTCCCTCTCTATCTTGGCCAAGCCAAAAGAAGCAACAAACTCATAAAAGTAATCCAAATTTTTTTTTAAACTAAGGTCATTGTCTTCAACAACGGCTTAAGTTATATGAAAAAATCTTAAGTTATATGAAAAAATCTAGATTTTTTTTCGTCACTCTCTGTCTTGGCCTAGCCAAAAGAAGCAACAAACTCATTAAAAAATCCAATTTTTTTTAACTATCCAACAACGGCCTTAGTTATATGAAAAAAAATTGGATTTTTTTGAGTTGTTCTCTGTCTTGGTAAAAGCAAAAAGGAGCAACAATTCATAAATAATTCAAATTTTTTGGTTACTACCTTAGCCGTGGTCTCCAACAACGGCCTAGGTTATGTCATTAAAATGAAAAAAAAATTATGCTTTTTACAACTGTCTCTCCACTCTTTATGAGCAGTGTCTCTCGAACTCTACACCGAAGACATTCATATACTTGTATATCGTCTCTATATTTTATTAATTTTCATTTGTAGTCACCTAAATGAACAATATACAATCGTTAAGTTTAAATGCTTAAATAAGTACCAGAAAATCATTTATGTTTTAAAATTTTGTAAAAACCCTTTTTTTAACCTAAAATGTAATTTCTTTTGGAATGTGCATACCTATTCAGCTTAACACCTAACCCTTAATCATGCCGCTCTAACCCATAATATTTCAACCACAGGTTTGCTTAGGGTTAGGGTTATGTTAAGGTTATGGTTAGGGTAGGGTTAGTATAAATGATTGAATCTATTAGATACTACATATGGATCACATGAATAGAATATACTATATTGAGAAAATTTTCAAATTATTACTGATAATACATATGGATCACATGAATAAAAAAAATTTAAAAAATTTAAAAAAAAATTTAAAAATCCACAACCCTACACAACCGCTAACCCTAACCACCACATTACCCTCTCATATGTAGGCCGTTGTTGTATACAGCGGCCTTGCCTTGTTTTTATACAAAAATTTGGGAATACAGCTTTTTTTTAATTATTAAAGTCCACAACCCTACACAACCGCTACCATAACCCTCGCATAACCCTCCTGTACGTAGGCCGTTGTTGGAGGCAACGACCTTGCATTTTATTTTTCATTTTTTTTTACCTGGACTAAAAAATAAAATAAAAAATTGAGGGTTCTCTACCATAACCCTACTCATAACCCTTCACTATCCCGTATCTCTGTTATAACCGTACGCGTAACCCTACCTTAAACCCTACCATACCCCTGAACCCTTAACCCTACCATAACAATTAACCCTTTGCAAAACAGAAGAACATATTTTATTTTTTGGTATATATTTAATTAGTTAACCTTAACGAGTGTATATTGTTCATTTAGGTGCCTAAAAATGTAAATTAATAAAATATAGAGACGATATAACTCATAAAAATGAAAGAAAAAAATTCAATTTTCCTTTTTATTTTTTTAAAAAACGTGTATTCCCAAAAAAATTTGGTGAAGTCTGTAGTTGAAGAGAACCTGGTTTAATTTAAAATTATTTCAAATTTTAAATGTTGTGGCATCTTTGATTTCTGTGGTGAGCACATCTATTGGTATCACATGTAACGTAATAAACCGTCTTAATCAGTAATGATTTATAAAAATTTCTCAATATGGTATATTCTATTCATGTGATCCATATTTTATTCCTAGCCTGTATTGTTTTCTATTTTAGGGTTTAAGATGAATAGGTATGCACATTCCAAAAGAAATTACATTTTAGGGTTTAAAATAAATTTTTTAAATAGGTTTTTACAAAATTTTAAAACATAAATTATTTACTGGTACTTATTTAAGCATTTAACCTTAACAATTGTATATTGTTCATTTAGGTGGCTAAAAATGGAAATTAATAAAATATAAAGACGATATACAAGCATATGAATGTATTTTGTGTAGAGTTCGAGAGACCCTGTTCATAAAGAGTGGAGAGACAGTTGTAAAAAGCATTAAAAAACTTCCAATTTAATCAGATAACCTAGGTCGTTGTTGGAGACAACGGCCAAGGTAGTAACCAAAAAAATGGGATTATTTATGATTTGTTGCTCCTTTTGGCTTGGCCAAGACACATAACAACTCAAAATATCCAAAAAAATTTCATATAACTAAGAACAACGGCCTTAGGCTTAAAAAAAAATTGGATTATTTATGAGTTGTTGCACCTTTTCGCTTTGCCAGAGACAGAGAGCAACTCCAAAAATTCCAAATTTTTTCATATAACTTAGGCCGTTGTTGGAGACAACGGCCATAGTTTAAAAAGAAATTTGGACTCATAACCTTAGTTTGTTGCTTCTTTTGGCTTTGCCAAGACAGAATGGACTCAAAAAATCCAAATTTTTTATATAACTTAGGTCCTTGTTGGATACAACGGCCTTAGTTTTAACAAAATATTTGAATTTTTGATGAGTTGTTTCTCCTTTTGGCTTGCCCAAGACAGAGAGCAATGGGAAAAAAAAATTTGCCATATAACTTAGGCCGTTGTTGAAGAAAATGGCCTTTGTGTAAAATGTTTTTTACATTTTTGATAGGTTGTAGCTCCTTTTTGCTTGGCCAAAGTCAGAGAGGTACTCATCAAAAATCATATTTATTGATAAAACTTAGGCCGTTGTTAAGTTAAAAAAAAAAATTGGCCAAAGTCAGAGAACTACTCATCAAAAATCCTATTAATTGATAAAACTTAGGCTGTTGTCATCAACAACGACCTAAGTTTTTTTTTAAAAGAATGGCCAAAGTGAGAGAACTACTCATCAAAAATACTATTAATTGATAAAACTTAGGCCGTTGTCGTCAACAACGGTCTCAGTTTAATATATATATATATATAATGAAATGTTAACACATCAGCTACATCTGCTACACTACATTCACACAAAAACTGCTATACACAATCCCATCAGCAACAACAACACATTAACACTTAAATCCCCCCAACATCTACAATTAACAACCAAAAAACAGCAATAACAACTGAAAAATCAACAACAACAACAACAACCAAATTAAGAATCAACAAAAATTAAAAACAATAACAACAATAGGTTCCATCAATTACAATCAACAACAACAAAATATTTAACGAGGGTAAGAACAGTTTCGGGAAACACTCAAGCACCGGGTGTGTAAGTTTGTGGTGCTCGCCTCTTCCGAGTAGGTTGTCATCGCCAATTGGGGATGATGCCGGTGCAATTTCTTCTTCTTCTCCCTCCTCTTGTCTGTCTCCAACAACACTTTCTTGATGCTCTTCTTCTTAAGGTGGAGATGGAGCATGATATTGGCATTGTTGCCCCGGGCCAGATAGCTTACCCCTCACGCTCTTACGTCGCTGTCTACGTACTTCTTTATCTAAATAACGGTACAAAGTTTCATCCTCTCCCAAAATATCTAAATTGCCCTTACATGAAGAGAGCATCTTCTGAGCGAACTTTTTCAGAAGTTGGGCAGCATTACATCTGATTACCCGCGCGCATTCTTTTGCCATGTCCCATGTATTATCAATCAAAAACACAAAACCAAGTATATTAAACACAGTCTGGTTTGTCATCCACAACTGCAACCTGGTCGTGCACACCGGTGGTAGTCTTCCCACCCGCTCGGGTGTATACGGCACCCAAATCACAAACTCTTCTCATAGTTGGTCGAGCTCGTCTCTGTAGTAAGTTAGTACACCTTTTGGGTTGTCTCTATAACTTCGTTTACCTGCCTAATATACACCTAAAGGTGATAACATATCCACATTTGGTGCTTCGGCCATCCAACCGTCCGTCGGTCTCGTAATTCGGGGACGACCCAAGTGTAGACGCTCCCATGACCAAATTTTTAACAATACCATCGGACCGGTCATCTCGGTTCCATCTAACGCTACCGAACACTACGTCCTGTACAATGTTGCTAACGCACAACTTCCCCAGCTGTACCCGCCAGCTAGGCCTAGGTCGACTAGCAATCATAGATACATAAGTGGTACGGTATCTCCGGATGAGTTAGGCACGAGAACCCCTCCAAGCACCCTTAGAATGTACACTCTGGTGTAGCACTACACTTCGTGGTCAGTCGATTGCACAGTCAACCTCTCTTGAAAATACTCCTTCAACCAAAATAGTCGGATTGGTTGTCCGACAAAAATAGCCCTATCTTCCTCGTACTCCTCATCAAACTCTGTACCGAGAAGTTCATTACACAGCTCTCTCTTATCAAAGTTTATATTATCCATCACGGTCATCCCATCTATTAGAAGACCGGAGATCATCGCTATATCCTGTAGCGTCACCGTCATCTCTCCGACCGGTAGATGTAAGGTGTGCGTCTCCGACCTCCATCGCTCGACGAGTGCTGCAAGAAGTGCTCGGTCAAGTTTCACCTGACCCATCGAACTGATTCCGTACAAACCAGCCTGGACTAGGTACTCGACGGTACGTGGGTGCACCGTCATAGTCTCGTGAGTGCGGAAATTACACCTCCGCATCATCCCACCCCACACTGCCTCAGATCTGTGGCGGTCTTGCAAAGTGAGCACATATTTATAAAATGCTCCTGGACCACTTTCTGCTGCCGAAGATGATGCATCAACCTACAATCAACAACAACAAATTATTATTAGTGTAGTAACAATACCACTATATACAAAATTCACAATGAAAATTAATAGTTCTCTTACTTCTGTGAAATGTTTGTCCCGACCACTAATAGATGGCCTTCCGATTTCCCTCGTTCTAACCATTTCTCTGTAAGAAAGTTCGCATATATAAAACAATTTGTTCACAAAATATTGGCATATATATAGATACGAAACAAAATACGTGAGAAAACCGTACAAAATACTTTCAAAAAATACAAAACTTTGTAATTGGGTCTAAATTGCCGCACACAAGCCAACACAACTTGTAGAAGCGAGTTTGGACTCACAATCTTCAAGAGACGGCCGTGTATCGCTTTCTTTCTTGAAAAAAGAGCGGAATGCGATTCACAGATGCATATAGCAAACTGTGGGTGAGAACTCGCAACTACAAGTTGTGTTGACTTGTGAGTGGCGAAAACGACCTACACGCAAAATTTCATAACTTTTCAGCCAGTTCTCAATTGAAAACTCGCTAAATACATAACAAAATATGTGAGAAAACCACACAAACGATCTCTAAAAAATACAAAACTTTGCGATTGGGTCGGGCTATCCGCACACAAGCCAACACAACTTGTAGAAGCGAGTTCCAACCCACGGTTTGAAAGATACGGCCGTGTATCGCTTTCACTCTTGAAAAAAGAGCGGAAAGCGATACATTGACGTCTCTCGCAAACCGTGGGTCGAAACTCACAACTACAAGTTTCATTGGGTTGTGAATGGTTAGCCCGACCTACTCGCACAGTTTCGTATTTTTTGGACTTCGTTTGAGCGGTTTTCTAGTGAGACCGTACTAAAAAAGTTCCGAGGTATATAGAAAATTTTTCATATACGTGACAAAACAACACAAACGAGATCCAAAAATCTAAAATTTGGCTGTTATGTCTGGCACACCAAACACAGTCCAATGCAACTTGCAGAGGTGAGTTCCGACTCTCGGTTTGTAATATACGACTGTGTATCGCTTTATATCCATTTTATTGAATAAAAGTGATAAACGGACATATCTTGCAAACCGGGAGACGGAAATCGCTTTTATAAGTTGTGTTGCCTTTTGTGTGGTGAGTCCGACCTACTCATAAAATTTGAGAATTTTTGGATCTCGTTTGTTTGCTTTTCCTATATTCTACAACTACAACTAACACTACAACTACAAAATTGTCAACAAAATATATACAACACACATGATACAAAAATTGTAGACTCTATAAATTGTAGACTACTATGCATAATAGAAAAAATCAAACTAAAAAATTGAAAGAAAGAAAAAAAATCAATAAATTAACATAGTTCATTATACTAAATTGTGAAAAAGTGAATACCTATTCCAGAGAGAGAAAGAGAGAGAGAGAGAGAGAGAGAGAGAGAGTTGTCGAAGATATGAGGAGCCGCTGCTGTAGATGAACAAGTTGTAAAGTCTAGGGTTTCGAAGAATTTGTGCTAGGGTTCAGATGATTTGGGATTTCGGATTAGGTTAGGGTTTGGGCCGGGGTATGTGGGAGAGGGAGAGAAAGATAGATAGGCTTCGAGAAGTGCGGGAGATCGAAAATAGGAGGTTGGAGTAGAGCTAGGGTTTGGGTAATGGATTTCGGGAGCTCTAGAGTGAGAGAGAGATGTCACATTACAAGTGAGGGAGATTGATATCTGGGTATGTACAAGTGTTTGGAAAAATACTTGTGCATACCTAGGCCCTTGTTGGGAACAACGGCCTAGGTTAAATTTTTTTTTTTAAAAAAAATTAACCTAGGCAACGGCCTAAGTATAACTTTTCGCAAACCATCAAAGCTAATAGCGGAACTCACACACCACAAGCAATAAAAATTTCCAAGAACTAGATGAACCAAGAACAAGTCACCACGATATATGCTAGATCTCACAAGAACACAATCAATATGCAAAGATAATCAATATTTTTTATTCCCTAAGAAATACAAAGATTACAAAGAGATTACAACTCTCAATCTATCTCCCTCACCTTTAAAATACTCGGCACAATCTCATCTTGAAGTTGAACAATGATAACGGCTCACCAATTCTCTCTAATCAGTTATGCAAACTCTAGAATCTATAGCCGTTTATATAGCCCTCAAGTAAACCATCAAAGATAAACACAAATAAGCTTATTGGGCCTTAAACTCGTTAGCCCAAATAACACACAGTGCCGATGTCAGTCGACCACACTTTGGGTCGGTCGACGACAACGTGTCAAGTCTATACTCGAGGCATGACTGGTCGACTGCACGATCGACCGTCCCCTTTTCTGTTGAACCATGTACACTCGAAGAACTCCTTTCAGCCAGGACCAGTCGACCGCACTTCCGGTCGGTCGACCGCAATCCCTCCAACTTTATTCTTCTACTTGTTGTTGTCTTCGTCTTCGTCAACTTCAAGTACGCATTGTCTCCGTGTATTTGAGGCCACAATCCTAACAGTTCTGGTACTACATTAATCAACAATTGACCGATAAGAGCAATGTGTATAGTTTTGGAATTGTACTCCTGAGACTGATATCTAGAAGAAAGCCCTTCTCAGTGGAAGATTATGGCTGCGAATGGAACACTGTTCATTGGGTATGGTCTCATTATGCATAATTATTTCTTCTTTAACCCAATGAAAATAACATAGAAAAGCAAACTGTTCTATATGTCTCTATTAGCGAATACTTGATCGAAAATATTGCCAAGAAAACAAAGACCTGGCCATTGTTGACATATCGAAATAACGATGATGTGGATAATTATCATTGCAGGCAAGGTCAATGATTTACAAAGGTGATATAGAGAGTATTGTAGATCCTTCGCTTAAGGGAACTTTCAAAATGGAATCTTAAATTTATGGAGGGTTGTTGAAATGGCGGTGCTTAGTGTTGAGCCGCACGGAGTTGGTAGACCAAGGATGCAAGAAGTTGAACTGAGTGGGTGCGGGCCCAATGAGAGGGCCCGTCACCCTTTCAACTCAGCCCCTCCAGAAACACTTGCTGCCGCCCCCTTCATCTCAGCCCCCCCAGAAACACTTGCTGCCGCCCCCTCAGCAACCGTCACCACCCTGATTCAACATCATCCACTAAAAACTTTGCTTTGGCTCCCCACGCTGCACCCACACATCCCCCCCATTCGAACCCTAGCCCTGAGAAGGAACCACAGCGACTCAAACGTGCAAACTCCCCGACGCGTGCACACCGAAGCGTGCATCAATGTCAAGAGGGGAGGAGCCACAGTCATCATCGCCACGGAGAGGACATGTACATGGGACGGGCCCAAAGATGGGGTCCTCCTACTAGCCACGAAGGGCGTAAGAAAACCCCACCTTCGATCCAGCATCACCCTTATGACCATGACCCACGTCGGCAATACCACCCTCAATCTTATAACAAGTTACAGTTCCAACACAAGTTTACAGAACCCCACACCAAAAGCTCAGTTTCTACCCACCACCACAAACACCACAGAACACACCAAGGACCTCGACAAACTTCCCCGAACAAGATCCACCACCACAACCATCACCCTCCTCCTCCACCACAGATGAACACTATACCAGCACTTAAATCCTGCGTCGAGCGGGCCCATGAGGGGGATCTGCAAGACGGGATTATAGCGAAGACTGAGTCCATTGAAGGTGGGGAGCAGGGGGCACAGTGGATTCAAGTGGCCAGAAAAAGAAACAAGAGACAGAGTTCTTCCCCCACCCCTCAACTCGAACACAAAAAGAAACAAAGAAAGGGGAGACGTATGCCTGTACCGTGCTTCAATTGTGGCGATTTGGGCCATTACAGGAAGGAATGCACAAAAGAAGTCTGATGTCTCAAATGCATGAAATGGGGGCACCTCTCTTATGTTTGTACTAATGTGGTAGAGACTCACAATGACGACGAGTGCCCGGTGAGCCGTGGTAGATCTTCTGATAGCCCAACCTACATTAGGCTTGCAAAGAGCTTAAACACTGTCAAGAACGAAGAGCATTGGCTAAGACAGTGGAGTGCAATTGCCAGAGTGAGATCAGGGAGCCCGTTGGAGGTGCATCTCCTACAAGCTCTTAACGCTAAGTGGCCAATGAGGGCCCACAGAGACTGGGTCGCAAAGAAGGTGTGTCACTTATAATTCCTTGTGTCATTCCCATCGCTGAAGAAGGTGATCGAAGTCACAGACATGGGAAAAGTCAACTTCGGCCACTTTAGTTTGGAATTCTTCGCGTGGACACCTAGCTTCGGAGCGGAACTCCCACAAGGCGACAGATACTGGATTTGGATCCACAATGTGCCCCTTCACTTTTGGAAGAGGGAGGCACTCCAAGAGATTTTCGCTGACTTCAGGGCAATCGAAGAGATTGACAAGAAGACAGTGCGCCGATCAGATATAATGTTGGCAAGGATCCTCATAAGGAGCGCTGATATCTCATTGATACCCCGTTTCACCAAGATATTCTCCTTCGAAGAATCGTACCTGGTCCGGTTCATGCTCGACAAGCGAACGGAGCCAGAGATAGAGCTTTCAGCCATCACATCCCCCACTCCTCCATCGATGCTCAGAGACAACCGGATGTACAAATAGGTGGTGTCGCCACAGTGGGATCTGACCATTGATGGGGCACATGAAGTTGAAAGGGCGCATCGGGAGCTCATCAGAGCGGCGAGAGGGAAGGAGCAGTGCCATAGTCACACGACAGAGGGATCAGAACTAGGGAGGGTTTCTCCGATCAAAGGTGGTTGAGATCGAGGCTTGACCATCAGATCCAATGATCCACCAACAGGCACAGCAAAACCAAAAAATCCAACGGTGGATCAACTTAGAATGCCAGATTTGGAAGGTCTCGCTGCTCGAGAAAGGGCTTTTCGAAAGGAGGGGCAAAAGAATGCTAAAAGTGGCAGTCAACACCTTTTAGTTGGTGGTGGGAAGCCCAGAGAGGAGCACAGAGTGGAGATAGTCTGTGCAAAAGGCAAAAAGGGCAAGAACACCTCAGAAATCGACATGCAAGACAAGCAAAGTTGACATCCGAAAGGGAAAGAATTGGTGGCGTTGGGACCAGGGTTAAGAGGGGAGGATACTAATTTGGGGAAAGCGACGAGAGATGACAGAGAACCCATCACAAAAGGGAGCTCTACTAGGTTTGTTGTTGAAGATCAGGGAAAAAGGATAGCTCAAAGAGGTAAAGAGCAAAAGAGAGTCTGCTTGGATAACAGCATTGAAGGGGGTTACGAAGCATCTCATGCTTCGACTTTGGCGCTTAGCCCCTTGAAAGCTATGTTCACCACATCGACCGCCACGCCATCCAAAGGGATCACACCACATAGCGAGCCTTCTGTCGTGGGCATCAGAGGCCAGAAGCAGATGAGCCCAAGCTGCAACTTATCTTATCGTGCCCTCGAGAACGAAAGTGGGACGTGTGAAGACATTGGGCTGAAGAGTGGGCTTGGGCCCAAAGATAAGTTTGAAGAGGGTGGGCTTGGGTCTAATGAGGTGGAGATGGCTTTGACTGAGCCTGTTGTAGTAAATAAGGTGGTTGGGGGGGTCTCTTAACAAGGTTTTTTTAATTGGGCCCAAAGAAGGGTCCATGGAGGGCCTACTATAACAGCAGATTTGCACAATGAACAACGACTTGTGACGAATAGCGGGCTCATTGAGGGGTCTGTTATGAGTGTCCCCACTACTCAGATTATTATGACGACAAGTTGTGGGCTCATTGAGGGGTCCACTTCAGGAGAGCCTACTATGCAGTTGGCAAAACAAAGTGATGAAGACAATTCGGAAGACAGGCTGAACCTTGAAGATGACATGGTCTACTCTGAGGGGGAGTCTGTGGAGTCAGAGGATTATGATTTTGATGTTGATTTTCGTGCCACTTCCCCGGAGTTTGTTCTGTCCACATACCTTTCGTCCCAGATCGACTCAGGTTTTACAGTTCAGAAAGTGGTAAAGATGACTAACGAGGAGTCCCAAGATGACTATCTGGAGATCGCGGCGGCTGCTAAGTCCGCTAAGACGGGCGACGGAGGTACGCGTTCCTTCTTAGCGTCTATTTTTAATTTCATGACTGATAATGAAATTTTTAGTCTAGCCAACACATGTGGTCTTACGGTAGGCGATACCGATAGAAACGCGTTTCTCCTGAATAAGATCAGGGGATGGGAGACCAATAGGGTTAACCATAACTCGATCTCGTTGCCCAAATCGATCCACGATCCCCCCATAGCCGTAGTTGATGGAGGCCTTTTTTTGGAACGTTAGAGGCCTCAGTAGGCGGGGCAAACGAGAAATGGTTAAGGAAGTCATAGCCAGGTCAAAGCCTAACATTGTTGGTCTCCAAGAGACCAAACTTTCTCACACGTCTAGACTTATTATAGTTGGGGGTACTCGAGGATCTGAATGGAGACTGTCCCCGTCAGTTGGGGTTGCTGGGGGGAATCGCCTTGGGTTTTAACCCCCAACCTTTTTTGTTATATAGACGAGCTACACGGGCAATTTTCTTTGTCAGTTGTGTTAAAGCGAAAATCCGATGGTTGGATTCAGACGATCACGGTGGTCTATGGACCGCATATTGCTGCCGCTAGAACGGCCTTTTGGACGGAACTAAGGGCGATCCAAGCTAAATGGCCACACCCCTGGGTGGTGGGGGGCGACTTTAACATTACTAGATTCGCCTCAAAACACAGAGGCAGAGGATCTAGCACCCCAGACAGGGAAGCGTTTAATGAAGTCATCACGGACTTGGAATTGGTGGACATCCCCATTTCAGATAGGCTCTTCACTTGGTCGAATATGCAAGCGGTGCCCATTCTGGCTAAGTTAGATAGGATTCTGGTCTCCACGGACTAGGAGACCAAATTCCCATTGACATCGGCCAAATCTCTCCCTAAACCAACGTCAGACCACGTGCCTATTTTCTTATCCTCAGGGGAAGCTCAACCCAGAAATCTGTCAAAGTTTCGGTTCGTGAAAGCTTGGTTAGATATCCAAGGCTTCCACCATATGGTTAACGAGAGTTGGTCTCGCCCAACTAAGGGTCGGGAGGCGTCCGCTATATGGTGTGAGAAACTTAGCAGACTCAGGAACAAACTCAGAAAATGGAACCGGACCCGATTTGCACTGATTTGGAGAGCAAAGGAGTCCCTTCTGGAAGGAATTGACGAGCTTGAAAAAATTGAAGAAACTAGGGATCTGCTGTAGGAGGAGCGGAATCGACTGCTCCAATTCAGACAGGAAATTGACCAACTCTACAGGATTGAGGAAATCAAAAGGCAACAACGGTCCAAAATCTCGTGACTCAAAGAGGGAGACGCGAACACGGCTTTCTTCCACCGAGTTGTCAGTGCCAGACGTAGGTCTAACCTCATTCACTCGATCCATTCGGACTCCGGCATGGTACAAGGCGACATTGCTATTAAGATGGCCTTCCAATCCCATTTTAAACGTCGTTTTGGACATAAAGCGAACTTCTGGATCCCTCTCCAACACGACTTCTGACATGACCAGGCGGGAAACTTCGATCTTAGCTTGCAATCCCTCGAAGCACCCTTCACTGAGGAAGAGGTCTGGAAGGCTATACAACAACTTGGAAAAGATAAAGCCCCAGGTCCAGATGGTTTCCTGATGCTGTTATATCAGATTTTCTGGGAGGAAATCAAAGGTGACCTGCTGAAGGTGGTCGCAGACTTCCACGAACAAAAACTCAAAGTAGGGAGATTAAACGATGCGGAGATTGTGCTGATTCCTAAGAAGGAAGATTCTCGACGAGTTGGAGACTTCTGCCCCATAAGCCTCATAAACTGCTCTGTAAAGATCATTACAAAGACTCTCGCTATCAGACTGGGAAAGGTTATGGATGGTATCATTAGTCAAGATCAGACGAGATTCATCAAAGGATGATGTATTCAGGACAGTATCGCAACGGCTGAAGAGACTATCCACCATTGCCACACCTCGAACTCTAAGAGTTACCTCCTTAAGCTAGATTTCGAGAAAGCCTATGACTCTGTTGATTGGGACTGTCTGTTGAAAGTGCTTGCTGGGAGAGGTTTCGGGGACAGATAGATCAGATGGATCCACACCTGCCTTACCACCAACAGGATGGCGATTATGGTAAACGGGGTATCAGGCCACCCATTCTCTTGCAAACGGGGACTCAGACAAGGCGATCCGCTCTCACCCCTCCTCTTTACCATTATGGCAGACGTGCTGAGATCCATGATGGCCAAGTGCAGTAGAGCAGGTTGGATTGCACCAGTGGGTAAGGGAGCCAATTGTCAAGGTTGCTCTATATTCCAATATGCAGACCATACTCTTCTTTTTGGCAATGGCAACCTAGGGAAAACTACCGTCTTCAAAGGTATTTTGTATTGTTTTGAAGCCTGAACTGGCCTCAGGGTTAACTTCCACAAGAGTGCTCTCACCCCTATTATCCTGACTCTAACAGAGGCTCTTGAACATGCCACAATCCTCAATTACTCCATAAAAAGTTTCCCCATTCAGTACCTTGGACTGCCACTAAGACCCGGGACGCTAAAAAAGGCAGATTGGATGCCCATTATTAACTGAGTTTAGAAATGGCTAGCAGGCTGGAAAGGCAAAGCCCTATCCTTGGGTGGGAAAGTCACGCTTATTAATGCAATCCTCTCAAACCTTCCCACCTATTATCTATCCTTCTTTGAAATACCGCGATGGGTAATTCAAAGAATTGACCGGACTCGAAAACGTTTCTTATGAAAATGGGCTGACCCGGATCGAGGGGGTTATCACCTAATTAGGTGGGAGAAGGCGTGCATGCAAAAGATACATGGTGGCCTAGGTATAATTGACCTGCGATATATGAATCTAGCGCTTCTGGAAAAATGGTGGTGGAAAGTGTTCCACCCTAATGGAGAAGGGTGGCTGCAATTTGTTCAGGGTTATATGCATGGGAACGGAACGAGGAATCTGGGCTTCAGGATAGGCCCGCGGGTTTCCTGGTTCTGGAAAGGCATCACTAAGGCATACGAACCCTTCACTAGCTGTGTGAAGTCAGCTATCGGTAACAGCAGACTCACCAGGTTTTGGTGGGATAAGTGGTGTGCTGGTCACACGCTTAGAACCCTGTTCCCCAACTTATACGAGCAGGCAACACAACCACACTGCACGGTGGCTGAAATCTGGAAAAGACGTGCCTAGAATCCATCGTTCAAACAACCGCTTGACATAGGCTCTCAGCTCAGACTTATGGAACTTCTGGCCTACATCTCCAACACTGGAGTTTGCTGCTCCCAGGGTCCCGATAAAAATCCTGGGGAGTGGAGAAGAACGGCAAGTTCACAGTTCGCTCCATGTACAAGTGCATCCATTTTTGGGGTTGTACCCCAAAGTGGGCTGCCGTCATCTGGAAAACCAAAGCTCCGCTAAAAATCAAAGCTTTCTTATGGTTGACACTAAATGATGCAATGCTGACTAGAGAAAACCTCGCTAAGCGTCAACCGAATGTGGACTCCCATTGCAGATTCTACAGCGCCGCCCTCGAGACTAGAGACCATCTTTTTCTTCAGTGTCCTAGGAGTAAAGCGGTACTCGTAGAAGTACTCAGCGCCCTAGGGACAACCCAACATCCTAGTACTTAAGAGGACCTATGGGTAGGCCCAAAGTTCGCAACGGAGAGGGGTGCTATGAGAGAAGCGTGGTATTTAGCTATCGCCACAATGACCTGGATTCTATGGCTAGACAGAAATAATCTTTATTTTCGTAGATCTTGCAATAGTATTTCTAGCAATTTGACTCACATTATGCATTTCATTTCTTTTTGAGCTAATGTGGCAGCGGCAGGTCCCAGGAAAAGGATTGCAAGTGTTTTTCAGGTAGAGGAGTTTGATGATCAGGAGATCGAGATCAGACCGACGATCGATTGACAGCCAGCACAGCACGGCTTCTAGGCTCCTTGATACCCACCGCCCCATGATTTTTTGGGGGGATATGATGTATCTCTATGTGGCTACTCGATGTCTGTTTTGTCCCACCCCCCATGTATGGGGTGGAGTTTATGTGTATTTTGTCCCACCCCCCATGTTCGGGGTGGAGCTTATGTAATTTTGTTCTGGTTGTAGGATGTTGTTGTAGGTTCAGTACTCTGAGTATGTTTTATTAATCTTTTATTAATGAAACAGGGTGACCAGATTCCACCTTTTCTTTAAAAAAAAAAAAAAAGGTTGAGTTAGCCATCCAAGATGCGATTAGGCTCGAGAGGGGAAGCCAAACACATGCATTGCATGTCCATACCATCTTTATTTGGTCGCTCATTTAAAATTGTTAACAATTATCATGCATTGAAAGAATATTTGGAAGTTCTAATAACTAATTTATAAAGGAAATACGTGTGGATTGGCATGCTAACCATCTCTAATACTATAATGGGAGAAGGTCTTAGTGTAATTTGTCCTCAACCCAATCCGTGCAGCGCACGTGTTGGGTTATGGACTAATTTTGGTAAATATTTTCGGTAGTAGACCAGTTTGCTAAATATTTTCAAAAGTTGATCAGTTTGGAAATTATTTTCTTTTTACCTTTTCATTATTCCTTCAATTTTTTCCAACGTGTGCACGTATATGATACTAGTTTTGCTTAACTGCATCTATTAGTTGCACAAACTTGGTTAGTACTGCTAAAAATGTTTTAAATTGTATAAGGTCAAACAGAAGATGCATTTTTCAGCCATATTTCTTGTCATATTGCAAATTGGAGTTGATTGAATGTAATCATGTAAATCCTAGCTGTTGTACCCTATTAATTATCTAACCAAATTCTATATTGAAAATATAGGAATCAGAATAAACTCATCATTCCCTCTTTCATTTCACACCTATCACTTTCTCCACAGCTAAAGTGAGAATAACAAAATTAAAATAAAATTTAAAACAACATAAAAAATTTTTTATTTTTTTCGTTTAACGGTGGGATTGAAAGTCCTCGTATTTAATTAAAAAGAATATAACAAAACATACAACCCAAAAAAGCTTATAAAGTTCAGAACCCAACAGGCTGAGTTCTGAAACTCATACATCCCAACCAACAAACAAAAAATACAACGAAATCTAATCCTACTGAACGGCCGGATTAGCCCGAGCGAATTTCTCGTGTCAATTTGAGCTCACTCTCTCACTCAGTCCCTCGCTTGTACACTGTTTATCCTCTCCATCTATCGCACGATCGCCTCCATCGCCCTCAGCAATGACCCAAATGTCAACTTTAAGCACCTTATAAGAGATGCCGCATGCACTCCACCAATTTGACAACTCTCTGTCCAGATTGAGTCCTCGTTCTCATCTCCTTGCTTAACCCTCGTTGACTCTCACCGCCACTTCGCGGCGAAGGCAGACGTCACACCTGACCCCTCCAAGACCCCTGACATGAAAGAGACCAAAGGGACCCCTCATTTTGACCAAACTATGTCAAAGTAAAACCCAAACTATAAAATTGTCTGGAAATCGTCGCCCACACTAACTAAGATACATTTCGTTGGTAATTGTAAATTAGTTGTAATTTAGATATTAGGAACAAATTTGGATCTTAGGGCTCCACACCATCAACTCAAATTTCAAAACTTAATTTGAAATGCATATCTCCCCGCTACGACATCACTCCTAAATCAAAATCGAAATTCAAACCGTTTTCGAAAGTCGAAAATCTCCCTCCCTCCCACTCTCTCACCGACCTCCCCCACATGCCTCCACGACAGCCCCGACTACCCCCATGTTTGCCAATCGCCACCCCCACGCCAGTGATTGGCAGTACTCCCGCCACCAGCCCCAACACAACCAACCCGAATCACAACTGCAAGCTGCACCGCTATCCCCGATGACACCAGCCCCCTAGTCAGCATATCCCACAACCTCGACCACGAGCGGCAGTGCCTCCGACCTACTCCCCACACGGCACCTTCAGCCCCACCAAAGATGTGGCGCCCTCGACACACACCATCGTTGAACCCTCAATGCCTAGCCGATCCTAGGCGCATCCCACTCCGACCCCGGAGTAGATCCCGAAAGATGGATGCGGCCACCTTCCCCCCTCCATCCCACCTCGCGGGTGAAGACCAGCGCCACAGCGAACATAACCGGTAGAGAAATGTATGGATTTGGAGAAAAAAATGAGGAAAAGGGACGGAGAGATCTATGAGAGAGAGAGAGACGATGAGGGGAATGAAGGAGCAAGTGCCCCCCCCCCCCCACACCAGGATATATGTCTTTGTTGTTCTCTAAAGCTCCTTGATTCTTTGATTTTCTACAACTCGAAATAATAATAAAATAAATTAGAACAAAGTTACCGACCTATGGGGAAGTCGCGCTGAACGCACTGCCCTAAGAGTTGATCCGAGGTCTTATGTGCAGACTTTTCTCAGATGCTCCTAGTGGTAAAACCCCCGGTATCACTGGCTTCTCGCTGTCGCACACAACGTCGAGAGATGTGACCCGAACTTAGCCTTGCCCAGAACTGAAGAGGAAGACCAGACCTTTGAAGCGAGCAGAAGAACGAGAGGAATAAACGAGAGCAAGAGTTTTCTGTAAGCAATATGTTTTTTAGTAACCAGCAAAGAGATCAAAGATCGGAATATATAGACAGCAAGGTCCTGAACGGTTGCTGATCCCACGTAAAAACGTGCACAGAAAAGATGACAAAAATTTTGGATCTTAAATAACTGATCCAATGCTCGCAGCAAATCCGGAGGAAACAATCAAATAAATGAGAAGTAAAAACAAATAGCAAAAATGAGTTTTGGGCCTCAACCCGAACCCAAAGAGCAAATCGGATCGGCATTCGGCACCCGCAAATGTGGGCACGCACCCATGCCCGTTACGCGTGCTGAACCGAACTGAACTGAACCGAACAGAACAGAACCGGCAGCGGCACGCGCGTGTGGCCCACAGGCTCCCCACACAAGACCACAAAGGAACAATAAAGGGATTGTAGTATAATCATTCATTAGGCTTATATTCCAGCCGATGTGGGACTAAAAGCAAGGAGGATATTGGTTTTGCTCTTAAAGTGAGCAACACAGCCAACAATCCCCTTCCCCCCAAAACCAGGATCCGATGACAGAGATAACAAAAGAATAATGATGGAGAAGTTCTGGGCAAGAGTATACTATGCATAAATGAGATGGACTACAGCCTTGAATCTCACGTAGTGTCTATTGTCTTTATCTGAAGAAGTGCTTGATGGACTATGCCTTGAATCAGACTTCTTGAACAAGATACAGAAAATAGCACACATAGTACGCTAGAGGTTCTTGGGTCTATCGGGTGGCGCTTTTGAATGGCCATGTGCACTTTTTACATATTCATGAGAGTTATCTGGGATCGCTCTGTCCCATAGTCGTGGCCTTCACGACCTCTCATATAGGTAAGTCCTCAAAGGGTTGGTGATCGGAGTCAACCCTACATAATAATGGTTGGACCTATTAAGAGTTTAAAACTCATCCTCACCAGATCACACCGAAACACTGTCACCACAGGGATGGGATATCATTGTACAACCTCGTACAACCATCTAGGCATTAGTTAACGAGAATTTAATCTCTGAGACAGTGTTCCATAATAGTCACCGAAGTCCAGCTTGTTTTTACCCATTGAACCGGCTACTTGGGATCTCTAGTCAGACTCGGTTGGGTTGCCATTGCTGGTGACTTACTTATGGGTTTAACCTCATCCCCCTCGATGATTCTAGGATCAAAGCCCTGGATAGACCCTTTGTCAAGTGGTCTGCAAGGTTCTTTTCTAACTTTATATAGTCAAGAACCACATATTTGCCTAATAGGCTCTTGATTGACTTGAAGCACAACTGCAGGTGCCTGTTCATCTTAGCATTCACAGAATCATGCTTTAGTAGTTCTATAACAGATTTATTATCACAGTTTATAGAAATAGCAGGAACAGGAATATTAGCAACAGGTATATGCATAATCAAATTTCTAAGCCATTCAGCTTCTGTACAAGTAGTGTCCAAAGCTATCATTTCAGAGTTCATAGTACTTCTAGCTATGATAGTTTGTTTACATGAATCCCAGGAGATTGCAGCTCCTCCTAGGGTAAAAATATATCCAGTTGTGGATTTCACATCATGTAAGTCAGTTACCCAGTTTGCATCTGAATAACCTTCTATGATATCAGGGTGTCTAGAATAATGAAGTTTATGATCTATAATACCCTTAAAATATCTAAATACTCTTTCTAATGCTGACCAATGTGACCGGTTTGGGTTACTAGTATATCTACTAAGTCTCCCAACAGCAAATGCAATATCAGATCTGGTTATATTTGTTATATACATAAGAGAACCTATCATATGAGAGTATCTATATTGTTCTACAGGTGAACCTTCATTCTTTTTGAGAATGATACTACTGTCAAAAGGAGTAGGAGCAGGTTTCTTATCAAAGTACTCAAATTTTCTTAGCATTTTCTCAATAGAATGTACTAAGGAGAGAGTATAACCCTCTTTGGATTTGGATACTTGCATTCCTAGAAGCAGGTTGGCTTCACCTAGGTCTTTCATATCAAACTTGCTAGATAAATAATCTTTAGTATTATTTATCAACTCAAGTGTTGATCCTAAAATGAGGATGTCATCTACATACATGCATAATATGACACAACTTTCATCAATATTTTTAGAGTATATATATTTGTCATACTCATTTGGTAAGAAACCATATTCTAAAATCACTTTATCAAATTTGCTGTGCCATTGCTTGGGAGTTTGCTTTAGGCCATAAAGTGATTTTACTAATCTGCAAAAAAAAAAATTTATTGACTTTTAGCAATAAAACCTTCAGGTTGCTCCATGTAAATCTCTTCCTCTAGGTCTCCATTCAAAAAGGTTGTCGTTACATCCATTTGATGAATTAGCAAGTCATAAATGAATGCTAAAGCTAGAAGAGTTCTAATAGAGGCAATCCTAGCTACAGGAGAGCAGGTGTCAAAATAATCTAATCCCTTTTTCTGGGTAAAACCTTTGGCTACTAATCTATCTTTGTATTTCTCTATGGAACCGTCAGCTCTAAGTTTCTTTTGAAGATCCACTTGCAACCTATGGGTTTACTACCTAAAGGTAGGTCTTCTAAATACCAAGTATTGTTCTCCATAATGGAGTTGTACTCATTGTTGATGGCTTCTTTCCAGAAAGGAGCATCAAGAGAAGATATTGCTTCTTCGTAAGTTGAGGGATCACCCTCTATCAAATAAGTGAAGAAACCTTTCCCTAAATTTTTTTCAATCCTTCCTCTTTTACTTCTTCTAGATTCGGAGTCTTGATCAGGTTGAGAACTAGAAGGTTGAGAATGGGAACTGGTAGAAGGAGCAAGGGAAGAACTGGAGGGGTTGGAAGAAATTCTATCTTTAAAAGGGAATATATTCTCAAAGTAAACTGCATCTCTAGCTTCTATATTGGTATTGTTAGAGATTTCATTTACTTCATAATGAGTCACTAGAAATCTATTGGCATTGCTATCTAAAGCATATCCTATGAACACAGCATCTACAGTCTTAGGTCCAATTTTTCTCTTTTTAGGTTCAGGGATTCCTACTTTTGCTAGACATTCCCAAACTTTAAGATAATGGACTCTAGGAGTTCTACCTTTCCATAATTCATAGAGAGTTTTATCCATATATTTACTAGGGATCCTATTTAGGATGTAACAGGCTTTCAATAAGGCTTCTGCCTACAAGTTGTCAGGAGCACCTGAGCTAAGAAGCATGGCATTCACCATGTCTAACAGAGTTCAATTGTTCCTTTCAACAACTCCGTTGGATTGTGGTGAGTAAGGAGCAGTCACCTCATGAATTATTCCATATTCTTCACAGAAGTTAGTCATTTCGTTTGAGGTATACTCTCCGCCACGATCAGATCTAAGGATCTTAATCTTTTTCTCTAATTGGTTCTCAGCTTCGAATTTGTAAACCTTAAATCTATCTAGAACTTCATCTTTGTTTTTGAGAAGGTAGGTATAGCAATACTTTGAACAATCATCTATAAAAGTGACAAAGTATTTCCTACCGCCTCGGGTCAAAACCCTATTTGAGTCACAAACATCACTATGAACTAGTTCTAGAGGATCAGAATTCCTTTCTACAGATTTGAAAGGTAGTTTAGAATGTTTGGCTTGAACACAAATTTCACATTTGTGTTTATTATCTACAGGAGACTTGGAAACAAGATCTAAGTTCATCATCCTTCTAAGAGAACCCAGATTCACATGACCTAGTCTACCATGCCAAACATTAAAAGATACTACATTGTAAACAACAGGAGAAGGATCTGACATTTTATTTATAGTACTAGGAATAAAAAGACCATCCTTTACATATACTTTTCCAACAAAGGACTCATTCTTAGAAAATACAACTTTATTGGCTTCCATTACAATCTTGTAACCTGATGCTACAAAAAGGGAACCACTAACTAAATTCCTCCTAACTGAAGGCACATGAAGTACATCATGAAGAGTCAGATTTTTCCCTGATGTCATCTTCAGATCTGTTCTTCCTCTTCCTACAATCTGTGCCGTTGAGCCATCTCCTAGGATTATGCCTCCTCCACATGATTCCTGAAGGAACTAGAAGATCCATTTAGAATTATGTTGGCTTCTGGTTTGGCAGTACCTTTCCCCTTATAAGGAGTCTTGATAGGTTCCTTCTTCCTATGGAAATAATTAAAGGATAGATGGTTTGTTCTTCCACACACCAAACAAAACTTCTGTTGATCCTGAGTCTGACTGAAGTTTCTAGTTCTATGGTTTTTCTAGTGTTGATGGTTTTGGTGGTTTCGGTGATTCTGGTGATGAGGCTGAAAGTTCTTCTTCTTGAAGAAGTTCTTCTTGGGTTTGTGAGGATTATTAGGTTTAGGTTTGCCATTGGATGATTCTACTAGGTTTACCTTTGCCTTAGACTTAGTCTTGGGGTTAGACCTTAGCCTAAGTTGATCCTCTGTTCTAATCTTCTTTAGGACTTGGACAAAGGTAAGCTCACCTTGAGTATGAGTGAGATCCTTTTTGACATCCGACCAAGAAGGAGGGAGCTTATCTATCAAGCAAGATATCTTATACTCAGTAGAAAATATTGTACCTTTGGCTTGAATATGCCTCACATATTCTTAGAATTCATGGATTTGGTCATTCATAGGTTTGTTATCTACTATGAAATACCTATTAAAAGCAGAAGAATTGAATCTTTCAATTCTAGCATCATCACAACCATATTCATCTTCCAGAGCATCCCAAAGTTCTTTAGCATTCTTATATTCAAGAATATATCATAAAGAGAATCAGATAAAACGCTTAGAATTCGATGGAAACAGTGAAAGTCTATTTCTTTAAAGGTTTTAGGTTTTTGGGAACTAGAGGGTTCCTTAGAAGTTTGGGAGGAACTAGGGAATTCGGGAACTCCTTTGCCAGACTCAGAATTGTCAGAATCAGTTGTGATGGGTGTGGATCCATCAATTGCTGAAAGCAGTCCTAAAGTGGTGAGCCAGAATTTTATCTGACTCTGCCACCTCTTGAAGTGGGTGCCATCAAACTTGGCTGGCTTGGCAGTAGCAGTCTCTTCTTTCCCGGTCATGATAACTAGTATAGCAGTCTAGATTCTGCAAGAATAATGTTGTAGCTACTCAATAAAGGTGTCAGGGGCTCTAGAATAATAGTTTAATGATCTTGCTAATCAACCTTAATAAATCTTTAGTTTATTCAGTTTCGATTAACTTGGGTTAGCTGTAGGGGCCGGTTCCCAACTAACGGTGGTCCAAAGACACTTAAATACCGTGTCGCTTAGGGCTGTTTACACCCGGTTGATAGAAGAACCCTTTCGGCTTGTTCCCAAATTTATCTTTACTTTTTAGAACTTTAGATTTTTTTTATTTTTTATTTTTTTAAAGAATTTTCAAGGTCAATAAACTATTCTTTTTATCTAAATATTTAAAGAATACCAAAGTAATATCTAGCACAACAAATTAGTAATAACCTTGATATTGTTATGTAAGCAATAATGGTACTCACAATATAACAAGAATTATGTACTAACAATTAATCATGCTAGCAAATTGATTATTGCAAATTTATAAAAGTAAATTTATAGCAAGAAGTATTCTAAAGCTCTGAGAATATCAAAATGAATCTAATAACACAAATGTTGGTGTCAACAAATATTGTAATTAACAATATATCAATACTTTAAGAATATTAAAGCTACAGATATTCTATAATGTGGGAATTTATAGTGATGCATTTTGTTAATAACAAAGTATGTGATCTATAAGCAATATGAACAACACATTATGAAAATGAATCTCAGTATTGCTTGACAGACAAACAGAAAATATGTGTATATATATGTATTCTGTTGACTAAACAAATTATCTAACCAGATTTGTTTTATTCTCAAGGCAAAGTCTAGCAGTTTACTAACATAATAAAAAATGTGACTGATGTGTGTTTTATTTCAATGGAGAGTGACAGAACAAAAATGTAGACAAATACTGTCACCAAGTAATTTGAAAATTGTCTTTAGAAAATAAGATCAGAAGTGTGTGCACTTGAAAATAACAAGTTTACGGTTGCTAACAGTAGAAAATTTATGAACAAAATATTAGAACAGCGAGAACAAATAATAAGGTATATTGTATATTGTTCAACTCTTAGATTGTTCTCTAAAGCTCCTTGATTCTTTGATTTTCTGCAACTCGAAATAATAATAAAATAAATTAGAACAAAGTTACCGGCCTATGGGGAAGTCGCGCTGAACACACTGCCCTAAGAGTTGATCTGAGGTCTTATGTATAGACTTTTCTCAGATGCTCCTAGTGGTAAAACCCCTGGTATGACCGACTTCTCGCTGTCGCACACAACGTCGAGAGATGCGACCCGAACTTAGCCTTTCCCAGAACTGAAGAGGAAGACCGGACCTTTGAAGCGAGCAGCAGAACAAGAGGAATGAACCAGAGCAAGAGTTTTCTGTAAGCAATATGTTTTTCAGTAACCAGCAAAGAGATCAAAGATCGGAATATATAGGCAGCAAGGTCCTGAACGGTTGCTGATCCCACGCAAAAACATGCACAGAAAAGATGGCCAAAATTTAGGATCTTAAATAACTGATCCAACGCTCGCAGCAAATCCGGAGGAAACAGTCAAATAAATGAGAAGTAAAAACAAATATAGCAAAAAGGAGTTTTGGGCCTCAACCCGAACCCGAATAGCAAATCGGATCGGCATTCGGCACCCGCAGATGTGGGCGCGCACCCATGCCCGTTACACGTGCCGAGCCGAGCCGAGCCATGCCAGGCAGCGCACGGGCTCCCCACACAAGACCACTAAGGAACAATAGAGGGATTGTAATATAATCATTCATTAGACTTATATTCAAGCCGATGTGGAACTAAAAGCAAGGAGGAGATTGGTTTTGGTCTTAAAGTGAGTAACACAGCCAACATTTGTTTCTGTCAATAAAGCATCCTTGTTCGCCCTACTTCCAAACTAAATTATAAACAATTAAACAAGACTGTACATACAATTACTATAAATCAATAGTACATAAACAAATAATAACCAGGTAATGGTTTCTGTATTTTATTTGAACAACTAAATGATAGCTCGAGCACATAAATTCGAGAACAGTCATGGCTTAATGGGAGCAGATTTATACAAAGTTCAAACATATAGATACAAAGAAAGGGAAACAAATTCAATCAGAGCTGTAGATCACATAAGATCATTTTATGACCCTCTTGAATTCATTCACTTTGATTAAATCATCTTCAATTTTCACCCAAAACACACCAACCTTCATCCATGTACTCCCAAACCATTCCCACTTGGCAAAATCCCATGTCATCTTCCTCACCTTCATCTTCATCTTCATCACCTTCATCTTCATCTTCATCTTCATCTTCATCTTCTTTTTCGTCGTCTTCTTCATCATCGTCGTTGTTATCCTCGTGTTCCTCTTCTTCTTCTGCAATGTAATTTTCTTCATAATCTGACCCCTGATCCTCGCAGTCGTCTCCTCCACTACTCCAATAACAACTATCCGACGTCGCTAAAGCATCAAGTATTCCACTAGCCGAAGCCCCTGAATACTTGTTCCAATTAAGAATATCCCTAGTACTACTACTACTACTACCCTCTGGGGCCACCCGCCATGTCAGCAACCTGTGGTTGAGCACGACGTCGCTAGACTTGAGCTTGTAGCTTCCCTTGGCCTTGTCCCTAGATTTTGACACAGGCTGCAGGTGGCAGTGCACGCACCTCGCTTTCCTGCACTTGCCCGTGTGTTTTGAGTGGTTGCTCGGCTTCAAAGGTGCCCGTGCTCTCGCCAAGTCAACAACAACCCCCGAGGCATTGGTGGTGATCTCCTTGCCTTTCCTCACAACCCCATGTTGTCTTCCTTCTCTCTTCATCTCAAGTTCTTGCTTTCTTTTTTTTTTTGTTTTCGCGTCTGAAAATGAAGAATTTGGTTGGGATTATTGTTGTTATCTTGTGTTGGAAGTAGCAAGGTGGGAAATTGAAGCTTGGGGATAAAGGGTTTGTTGTTATTAGTTGTATTGTGGTTAAGTCTTTGATGTATTTGGACAAGCTACACTAATATAGAAATAGAGGTTAGCAACATGCGTTGGCAGTTTGACTGCGTCTAAACAAGAGGAGAAAAAATAGCAAGGATTGTTGCCATACGCAATATAAGTAACTTGCTCATTTGAATGTGATTCATCGGATTAGCATGAGAAGAGATTTTTCCATCTTACATTTTAATTAGTGATTCTGTACAAATTGCACAGCCTAAAATAGTTTTTAGAGACTCATAAAATTATATAGAAATGTCAAAAAATGTGAGAGAATTAAGAGAAACTTATGAATATCATTCATACCGTAATTACTGAAATCTTAATTATCATCCTCACATAAGCTGATAGTTTAGATAATCACTGTCAAACCATAATGTTATACAATTAAATATTACTAAAGCTGGTGAGGGGTGCGGGAGTAGGGATGGGGGTGGGTTCGGGAAGAGGTGTGAGATTCTGTGATGTTGGAAAAGTGAGGGGAATAGACTATGTTTGAGGGATTATAGTTTTTATTTTGTTTGTTTTTTTTTGTATTAAAAATCATACGTAGTACACGTGTTAGTTAAATAGCAATCCCTACGAGAAATTAGAAAGGATATAGATATAATTTCAAATAGATTGACACATATATAAAAGACTATTTTTACTATCTTACTCTATAAATTGTTGCATCTCACTACAAGATTTTTAGTATACCCCGGCGAATCTACCCCGGCATTTGAGTAGTCGCGCCGGGGAATCGAAGGACTATAAAATTTTGGTAATCTACGCCAGCGTTTGTAAAAAATGCCGGTCTAGGGTATGTATAAGCGTCCATTAGTTAAAATTCCCCCAGTCCGAACCCTATTTCACTCTCTATCCTTTTTTTACTCAATTTCATTTTTCCCTCTCTCTCTCTCTCGCGATCTCCCGCCACTCATCGACGCCGGTTCATGGCAGTCGTCGCTGTGCCCACGTCGACGTCCACGCACTCTCTATCCCGCTCACTCATTTCTTTCTCATCGCAAGTACTCTCTCTCTCTCTCTCTCTCTCTCTCTCTCTCTACTTCTTGATTTTGTTTTGTAATCTATGCTCAAGAACTCATGCGATCTCGAATATCGTCCCTATTTTTGCTTCACTGTGTTACTCTGTGATTGGATCTATGTTTCAATTTGTTATTCTGTGATTGGATCTAGCTAGGTTTTAATTTCACTGACTTGTTGTTCTTGAAATTTTGAGGGATTTAATCTCTGTTTATTTTTGTGGGAATTTTGGGTGGTAATGGTTTTTGTAAGGAGTAATTTAGGGGAGATTTGAAACTCAATTTACAAAAAATGTGGCAATATACTCAGATTTGGAGTTTACTGTCCTTTTTATTAAGTACCCATTTATGGTCAATTTAGGGGAGAATGTACCCATTTATGGTTAATTGATGAATGTCCTTTTTATGCATTGTTAATGTTAGTGATGCATGGGAATGACAAGATGAAGTGCTTTATTGTCTTGATCAGAGAGATTCTAGGATTGGTATATGTGTTTACTTATTTGTTCATTTGGTTCATAATTGCTTGTGGTCAGTTTCATTATTTATAAATGGAATGTAGTTGGTTTATAAATATTCGGCAAGATATTGGGCGTCGCTCTCTCATTTAGTTTGTCATCGTGGATTAATTCTATCACCAATCATTGTCTTGCTCATCTATTTGTTTCTATTCGTTTGGGATATACCAATGAAAAAGAAGGGTAAATTGAGGAAGATTAAACTTGGCTCATCTTCAAAAGTCATTTAGCTCACATTGAATTAATGTTTGGTTCAGCCAAAAAGGATGTTATGTTCTCCTTGCTGGCAATCTATTATATTTGGCTCATTTTATTATGATGTTATGTTTAGATTGAAGAAAGGGGTCTTTAGTTTGGGTTATTTGTAGTATGTGCTTCATTTTTTTCACTGTTCAATACTTGAAGCTTATCCCGATTAAAACAAAAATTGGGACCATGCAGGTTCATTTTTTTCATTCTTCAGTTTGAGTTTGCTTTCTTATCTGCAATCAAAAGAAGTTTGCAGTTTCACAACTTTTTAAGAAAATTAACCGATGCTAGTTATATTGTGTTTTGATGAAGTATATATGATCCAATAATTAATGAAATGAACTCTCAAATTCTCTCACTGCATAGTGTGTGCTTGTTTGAAGTTTGGTTGAATGCCAACATGCAAGGGGTTTATAGCCTTCAGAATAAACTGGAATTATTATGCATTTGGAGATGGGTTAGTTGCTTTTTTGTCTGAATTTGGAGATGTGATGGATCATGTATCTGAAGTTGCACACTATGATTTTTTGAGGAGGGACTAGTGATGGAAATTTTTTTATCTAAACTTTATATACAATTATATCATGATGTCTACATGAGTATCAGTTTCTAACGTAATGTTCATGTTTGTTGCTTGGGTTTGAAAATGAGATTGTTCTTTGCCGTATGGTTTTAAGTGATGATGAGATGGATTATGTAACTGAAGTTGTATACTATGATTTACAGAAGAGTGACTAGTGATGAAATAATCTTGTTTGAACTTATGTTGTGGTATCAATTGACAGTTATCTCATGAGTATTATAAAAGTATAAGTTTCATTTCAGTTAGTAGCATTTTTGCCTTAATTTGACAGTGAAAGTATTCTTTTTCACTCTTTGTAATTCAATAATTTGAACTCCATATTCTGGTTTTGATTGTAAGAGTGCTGCAGGGTTTTTTTTTTAATTTATTTTCTTTTAAAATTTATATACCTACACCGGCGTTTGTAAAAACGTCGGTGTAGAATGATTATAGGAGAAGAAGATGGCAGTCTTGAATACGCCATACACCGGCGTTTTTGCGACCGCCAGTGTATCTTACGAAAATACCGGCGTTCGTAAAAAATGCCTGTGTAGACCCCTCCTTTTCTACGACGCCTTTTTCGGCGACATTAGCACCGGCAATTTTAAAAACGCCGGTGAATTATTCACCGGCGTTTTAAAACGCCGGTGAATATCAGAAAAAACGCCACAAAATCCATTATGTGTTGTAGTCTCTCTATTATTGTGACAAGTGGAAATTGTAAATTTAACAAGACATTTGTAACAGAGATATTGGTGAATTATTTGGAGAAGAGAACACCTTTATGTAGTTCCAAGAGCTAGGAATATGCCGAATATCTCATCCTGACCCCCCATATATTCTTATCCTAACTCTAACAAAAACAATTTTTTGAAGGTGTCGAATATCTAACGTAACATGTGACTATGTGTGTGTGTGTGAGAGAGAGAGAGAGAGACGTGTACGGGAATTTAGTAGAGGGCAAACATAAATATATTAGTACGGTCCATATGATGAAAGTCTTTCTTTTATATAGGCCACCTTATAATTGAAGCAGCAAACATGTCGAGTACTTGAGTTGCGTATACTCAAGTAAATCTACAAACTCTAACAGTATAAGACAATCAATTAACAAAATTAAGCAAATCTGTAGCTCCAAACGAAGCAAGAGGATTACCATTGCAGTCTCTGATAAGAGTATATATAACACACTCACTAGCTTCTAACCACGTGGCCATGAAACCTATTCAGTACTGTTTGCTCTGGTGTTCACTGATGTAAAGATGTTCTCTCACAATATCCCTCTGCACATTAATTTCCTATAGCAAAGAGTGAGAAATTCTATTGCTCTCGGAGCAATCACCTTGATTTTCATTGACTGCAACTCCATTTAAACTAGTACGTACAACCATGCAAAGAAGAAAATCTGGATTCTATTCATCATTTTTTTTTCCGCAGATTTCTAACCAATTTTGTCCAGGCTATCAACAGTATCAAAATCCTCATCCATTTGCCCATTTGAGCGATTTCGAACATGAACATTCGTGAATCAGAAACTAGCAATAAAAGTAAAAGAAAAGAATAGATAAGGAAAACAAATGGTTCCATTAAAATAGAGTTTGTACTTATCTCTACTATCTACAATTCTATACTACACTATAATCTTGCAAAAGAGAGGGTGTTTCCGAGTGGACAGCCCAGTGTTGGCAAAAAAAAATTAATCGTTAAACGGTGGGTTGAATACCCCGCATTTCATTAAAAAGATTTTAACAAAACATTCAATAAAAAATAAGACTTATGAAGTTCAGATCCCAACATGCTGGATCCTGAAACTCATACACACATTAAATTAAATCTCAACCAGTGCTGGCAAAATTAAATATCAACCACACTTTTAAAACTTTTAAAACTAAATAACCATCCACTTAAACTTTAACCCTGTATGATTATAGCAGTTACAGTTAGCACATATTTACATGTGTTTTCATATGGAAAAGTTTATGGTACATTATTGTTCATGTGTGTTCACATATGTATAACATTATGTAGTCCATCTCGCCCGAATTTGCTGCTATCAATGGTGGATTACTAACAAAAGATTTGCCCGAATATGCACAAGAGCTACTCTCTCAATATTCATAAAACATGCATTACACGATCACCCTACATGACCACATAATGCAAAAATAATAAGAAGTTTCCTCATAAAGTAATCCACCATATACCTTATACCACCTCCTATAAGTATGAGGCTATGTTTCCTCTACACCTACATATCAAAAGAACAATTTGACAATAGTAGAACGAGAATTCAAGAGAGTTGAACTGTAAGGGGTCAAACACAATATTCACATGACTTAATCTCAAATTGACAGATTCAGCACAAAGCTCTGATGCTTTTTGTTCAAGGATTTCACATTTACAGTTTGTTAGGGCATAACCAGTGCAAAATCAAAATAATTCATTAACCAGAGGAACAATCTAATCTCCAGAAGTACTACATCAGAGAACAACAAATAACAACAATTTCTCAACAAGAAGCTTTAAGTTTACGAAAAAAATAACTACAAGAAGCTGAATGCACATTAAAAATGGCTTCAACAAAAAGTAGCATCCTGTTACAATCTCTTAAGCTCCTAAGACTAATGAAACTTCATTCAACATTTACTAATCGGGAACTGAAAGAGAGACAAACTGACGTAAAGATCTCAGAAGGCTCGGCCATTGCTCCATTTCCAATGTCTCCACATGCTAGCCTCTTTGAGATGGGAGGAACTTGTGAGATATTGAGTTTGTCGATTGTTTCAAGGTGTAGCTTCGTAAAAGGGTTGTTCCACATGAAGGTGTTCATTGCAGGTGCAACATATAAAGGTTTGGTGTAGTCCCATGCTCGAACAATGCATGTCAGCAGATTATCGCACAATCCCCCTGCGATCTAAAATTGATATGAGAGAGAAAAACAATGAGAGGAAATCTTAGATAGGGTAAATTACAAAAAACACCCTAAATCTGAAGCATCGGCACTTATAACTTATAACCCCTGTTATCCATTAATTAGCACCTGAGTCCGACACCCTTGACTTAGTTTATCATTACACGATGTTTGGGTTCCATCCAAGAAGTATATCACAAGTACTGAAACCCACTAATTGACATCTGGGGAGAATTGAAAGCAGGTGTGGTAGTATTGGTGGAGACAAACAATGTTTAAGGGTTAACTCACTCAGGGGTGTCGGTGCTAAATTGCTAATTTATTGACAGCATATGTGACAAAGTAAAAATGGCCTTACTAATTTGCCTTTAAGATTATAAAATTAAATTCAGTAGTAAGAATTTGGTAATCATTTTCTTGCCCATAAATTTCTACGGTGAGAAATTTAGCACTACTTTGCTAAGGGTCGACAACAAATTGCCTTAAAAAATAAATTTATAAGAAATGTCCTTTTTTGAAGTGTGGATGGGAAACACTAGACACAAGGCACAAGTGCAGAACGTAAAGGCAGACATACCTGCACTTTTACCTGATTTCTTTGAAGAAATGGGATTCCAAGAGCTCATAATCTCATTAGATTACATGAACCAACCTCATGTTCATCAAGGAGAGCATAGGAGAGTTCAGAGTTGGCAGGAAGTCTATGAACAATTCGTTGGGGTTTTTTTTTTTTTGTTTGAAAAAAACACTTAGTTGGTTATTACAATTTTCTTGAAGTCGAAACAAATTCAATTTTCATGGTTTTGCTTGAATTTCACTCCTGCCCAAGTCTTCTCCTCCATTCCTCCATTAAGTCAGTTGAATGATATTAAATCTATTTGCACATGCACTCTTTTTGTTTCCTTCAACAATTTCAAGCAACACAGGAAATGTGGGACATAGAAAGATAATTATAATTCTCAAACTCAATGTGCGCTTGAGGATTAGAACAACGGTTACAAGACGGCTTAACACACCCCTTCTCCCCTTCTCAATTTATAATAGCAATGATAAGAACATTATTATTAGACAAGAGAGAACAAATACCTTAGCAAGGGTATTTGCCGATAATGGGGCAATAACCATGAGATCTGCCCACTTCCTTAACTCGATGTGCAGTACTCCATCTCCAATCTTCTTCCAACTGGACCATTCCTCATAATCTGTGTAAAGAGTCACATCCTGAGGAAGCGATGACTTATCTATAAAATGCAAGGATGACTTGGTGACAACTGCTTTAACTTCTGCCCACTCAGAGAAACTCCGACAAAGACTCTGGAACTTGATAGCAGCGACGCTTCCAGAAGCAGCCAATAGAACCCTCGGCTTAGTTGGTTTCGTATTTCCCTGCATTGAGTTTTCCGGTCCCATCCCTACATTAGCCATTGCTCTGTCACAGAAAAAAGAAGTTTAGATTGACAGAGAAATTATGTCCATGAATAACAATGCACATAAACACTTCCTTGGAAAAAAACTATGACTTTGGATAAAATTTGTAGAAATAAAATTAGAGTCAATTATAATATTCACTGCATCTCCAATGATGTTTCACAGATAATACATAAACAAACATATGACAATTAACAAGAGGATTTAAGACTAGAATGACCCGTGTTTGTCAAAGCAGTTGTTTGACAGGTTAGAGTTGAGGAACAAGCATGACAAAATTTACTTAGAATTGGTTTCAAGGATTACATACTGATAAATTCATTTACGTCGTCAAGATTGACTCCAATTTTATCAAACCAATGTTGAAAATAGTGGAAGCAGTTCTGTACCAGTCCACTGTCAACAACAAAAACCATACTAGCAAAGTGGAAAATGTAAGCAACACAACCTTTTGTTTTCCCCAAAATTATAAAATACATAATCGTTCCTAATAAATTGTATAAACAGCAAATATAAAAGAGGATCTTTTCTTCAAAAACAAAAACTTATTACGAACTACTCTATCCAGTAACACCACCATCAAAAATATTGATTTAATATGAAAAACGTCCTCGCAAGGGCCTACCGGGGATGATGATGGTTCTATTTCTCAATCTTTCTGACTTGCTCAGCTTTTTTTGTCAAACAGGAAACTATGAACATTTTTACAAAACAGGGAAAGAGGACTACTTAGTGAACTACAAAATATACTCCACAAGGCCCAACGGGCACGAAAACTTAAAGTGATGAGGACATCAGTTCGTGACGATTCAAACGTTTCTATAAGCGCATACATCGTCTAGGATGGCCGTTCCATTAACTTAGTATTTATTTCAGTATACATATTTGCTTTTGGCAATTATAGCCATATACAGTAGTTTTACGATTTGCACCCTTTATTTTATGCATTATAATATTTTAGAGATTTGTATTGAGATTTGTTTTGAGCCTATATATAGATCTTGAGAATAATGCGAAAGGTATGCTATTTTTTTATTTTAAAAAATTACTATGATACCATAAGAAATATTAGAATTTGTGAGAAGCTCTAATTACACCCCAAATCCCAAATTACTTAAAACCCTAAAATACACCTTTTATCTCTTTCACCATCACAGCCGCCGTTACCCCTTCTTTGTCTCAACCGTCGACTCCCCCGGCGCCGTCGAAGCCTTACCCTGCTCTCTCCCTCTACCCATCGCCTACACACCCATCCCCTCTTCACACACGAAACCCTACTCCCCCAAACCCACTTCAGCACCACCTACCACCTTAGCCCCGAGCTCCACCCTGAACCTGTCAGACCACCACGAAGCCCCTATCCCCTCTCCTACAGCTCAGCGCCACCCGAGTCCCCGCAGTCGTCGACTGCCTTCCCCCTATCGTCGTCACAGCAGTATCCCGACTCCCTCCCCTCGTTGCTCCTTTCGTCCTAGCGCAACTCTTGCTGCCTCCATCGACGGCCGTCAGTATCCCCGCCCATCTTCCTCCACCGCATCACCCAATCGGCAACCTCCTCTCCGTTGCTACACATGCTTCGAACCCCGATAACTTCTTTCCACTCTTCCATTTATTTGTAATACCATCTATCGCCTCTATAATATTATTTGATTTATCTGTCGCCCACAAATATTGAGAGTATGTTTTTCTACTTGCCAATTATCGTACGACTCGTTATTGAATACCTTACTTGCTAAGCACACTTAGGCATATTATTGATTGTTAGGACTGAATCGTTAAGTGGGCTTGTTAAACTATTTCATATCTTGAAAATCTATCAAACTAATTAATAGTTTACTTTTCTAACTTAATCTGCATTACATGTTAGTAAACTTAATCTTTTAATATTCTTAAAAATTCTCTATTTAGGGTTAATTTTACATCATAAAGGAAGTCACGTAACGACACTGGAAAACTAGGAAACATCACTTTTCTTAAAACTGCAAACTAGATCCACCATGTATTATGATTTATTTCCTTAAAAATCCTAGATAATAGTGACCAAACAATACCCACCTTGACCAAGACCACCTTACCCAACCCACCGTTTCTCACTCTTCTTAATTTGAACATATAAGTGCCCAAAATATAAGTAAGTTATGCATCCCATATTCATATTGTAGAGCATGTTACAGGAGATATCAATATGAGAACTAAGGATGACAATTTGCTCGAACCCAACCCGGGCCCGACTAGGTCCGACCCGGTTATTTGCGGGCTTGGGCTAATCATTTACCAAATCGGGTCGGGCTCGGGCTCGAAGTCGGGCTCAGGCTCAACATTTTAGGCCCGAACAAAATTCGGGCCGAGCTCGGGCTCAAGTATCTAGGCCCAACGGACCAGGATCAAAGTTTGTTCATATATATATATATATATATATATATATAAGAAAATTTATGTTAGTATTATGTACAGTCGTGATTATTTTTAAAAATCATGTTTATTCGTTAGTATATGTTTTTTTTTCTTTCTAATAGACATTCCTTTGTACAAGTTTAAATGAGTTTATATAGAGAAAATTGATGCCTTATAAATATAGTGTTAAAATATAAATAAACAATATTAGATCATTTTACAAGAAATAATCAAGATGTATTTTTAAGTATGAGGATGTTTTTATTTTTGAAGAAATATTCTAGATGTTGTTATGTTAATATTAGAAAATTATATATTAAAAGCGCATAATTAGTTCGGGCCTAGGCCCGACCCCTTTTTTTGGGTCTAATCGGCCCGGGCTCGGGCCCAAGATGTTATTGAGAACGATCATAAAGATATCATTGAGAACAAAAAGTATTGGTGAATTATTCCTATCAATACTAAGGAAAGGAAGAAATAGCTACAGCTATTACAGGTACACAAACAACATAGCATAGTGTCTACTATTTATAACAGTGAATAGAAACACTTATTTTGAGCTATATTGCACTTGAATGGTGAGCATTTCCTATAGCGAGCTAAAAAAAACTCCATTCCACAGTTATCGGGTTCTCCCGCCCCCCTCCGAACCACGATCTGGATCTAGCAATCCGATTTTTAGTAGGTTCTCGATCTGGATCTCCTAAACTAGAGATCCGCATACAAATGAATACCTTTATGCATTAATTCATCAATTTATCTTCAAACACTTCTCAATGTGGCATAAAGTTTAATTTGATTACTAGGTTGCAGTCAAGTACATAATGTATTTGTAGTCTAACTTTATATTTATGTCTTTATTTCTACACACACATATATGTATGACTAGAGAGCACTAACGCTCCATAAAAGAATTGAAAATTTTTTATGGATGTCTTTTGAGTGGTGTCACCCCTCCCTAATAAAGTATTAATTTGTTTGCCAACTATGAACAATAATATGGCTTTCCATGAATCATTAGTAAGCTAGTTGTCAAATTTAAATTCCCCTAAACTAGAGGGAAACATAGAAGAAGGTTAACGAGTATAGATTAATTTTTATATGGAAGTACCTTCAACTCTGAGGTGAGAAAGGAAGACACTTACAAAATAGGGATATCTCGTCTAGTCTAAAAGGTATATATAGATGAAGTCCTACTTCACAATGTTCTTCTATATTGCCTACTCACAAAGAACTATATTTTGACTCAACACGACCAACGATTATCTATATTGCCGAGAGTTTTCCTTAGTTTTAAAATATTTTAGTTGTTTGTTATTTTTCCTACCCTTATTCCGTGATATTTCCTTTTCATTTATTGCTTAACAAAATAATCATTAGAATAAAAACAAAGGCACATGGCTGGACTATCCATACAGCATTTACTATTTATCAATCTCAAATACTTTAATGAGAGAACAAAAGGGTGTGCTTGTATGGCTTGAAACATCTAACAAATTAAGTTCCAAATGTAACCAAAACCAAATACGTACTACCCACATATAAAAAAATTGATTTTCAAAAAAAAAATTGAAAACCTTTGATTTCTCATAAGTCATAACTACACTACAAATCATGTAGTGGAAGAAATCTAGTTTGATGAACTCAACCAAGCCCCATACCCAGAACATTGACATAAGATATACTACTCCATTTTACTCTATTCATGTCACCCCTCTAAAACCCACATATTCCAACTCTCAAACTTGCATTGCATTTTCCATGTCTTTCAACTATTCAATAAGGTAGATATACCGAGTATCAAACCAGCAAACATATCCATGAACTGGCAATTAAAATCAGACACCTCTATGAACTAACTAGTGAGATCAAACTAACTGGCATTTCAAATAGACCCAACTGTTCTATCACTCCAGAGAACAAGTAATATATTGGTAAAATTAAACAAATACAAACATAAGCTTCTTAGATTCGAATAGAAAAATAGAAGAAGAAAAAATGAAAATCATATTGGGAGTTAAGGAAATGGGTCTTTAATAAAATCTTAAAATTGACCCATTACCCTAGCTACCACTCATCCACTTCATTGACCCATTAGGACCAATTTAGTTCTTACTTCACCAATCAAACAGCTAGGGTTTTAACAAGTTAAATCATCCATTCTCACTTCCCAATTTACTATAATTAACTACAACATATATTTCTTGAAATTTTGGTTCAAAAGAATTGATAACAACCGGGTAACTGGGATTAGGAAAATAAATAAATAAATAAATAAATAAAAGGTGAATGAAGAGAGAATAATACCTTCGAGTAGATAGTCGGTGAAGTGAAGGGATTTGGTTACTGCTCTGAATTTTTTTTCAAAAGAAGAATCAAGGAGAGTGTAATTGAGGGTTTTGGGTTGAATTCTTGTAATGGGCCGGGTAGGGGATGGACTAATATTCTTCTTAGTACAAGGCCACCCACTTATATACACATCTCTCTCTCTCTCTCTCTCTCTCTCTCTCTCTCTCTCTCTCTCTCTCTCTCCTTTTTTAAAGGAAATCCTTTTTTTTTTTTTTAGATAGAAGATGACTCTCGTCATCGTTTCATTAATAAGCAGTAACGAAACAAAGTAGTACAACATAAGTAAAAAACGTGTGCACCGGGCATCACGCTGCAACACAAGTACTCGAACCTACTCGAGTTCAAAAGAAACCAAACAAAGAAGAGATACATAACAAGGGTACAAACCTAGGACAAATAAACTACCCCTGAATACAGCAAAAGTACAAACCGTACAACATGTAACCATCCCCAAAAACCTCCATGCCTCCTCTTTACAGGACGCCTTCGAATATCATGACGTTGTGGGCCACCTCCTCAGCACCTGTAGAAACTACCTGAGACGGTGCACCAACCTCCAAAACAACTACTCTCCCTCCACGATCCGATATCTCTTTGCGGCCTCCTGAGCCCCTGCCCAATCATGAATAAGAAGAAAAATTTTATGCATAGAATGGGGAAATCTGTATGAAACATTACGAAAAACAAGATCATTTCTTTCTAGCCATAGGTTCCAAATTAAAGCAGCTACAGCTATGTCCCAAGCCCTCCTATCATCTAGTTTAATGAATTCTTCTCTAAAAGCCCCCCAAATTTCAGTAGAAGAGTAAGGAACTTGGCTACACCCAAAGCCCCTACTAACAATCTCCCAAGACATCCTGGCTCTAGGACAACCGAACAAAATATGATTGACGTCTTCGACTGCATTGGAACACCTCCCACAAGTGATGTCAATCGGCATGCCTCTCTTTCTAAGGTTTGCTTTCGATAAGATCGCGTTATTATAGGACAACCAGCAAAAAACTTTGACCCTGAATGGGACTTGGGCCCCCCATATGACCGCTTGAACCGGACATCTAGTACCACCGTCGTTGATCCACTTGTACATGGACGACACCGAAAAAAATTTCGAATCCTCTCTGTCCCACCATCCGTTATCTTCAGACCTATCACCCTGACCCACTTCCTGGAGGATTAATCTGTTCATAGCTTCGAATTGGACCAAGCTCTCCGCAGTAATATTCTGGGCGACTCTAAAGCTGAATAAGGAAATCTTCTATGTTCGTTTTTCTCCTTTTGATCTAATTATTTTGATTTATAATTAGTTAATTCGTCTCTTTTTTTTAAGTAAATGTGTAATATATTCACCATATTTTATTAATCTCTAATATTATAATGGGAGAAGGCCTTAGTGTCATTTGTAAATGTTTTGTCATTCTACCAACCCGTGCAACGCGCGTGCATAACTATTATAAAGGAGATCCTAGGTTCAAATCAAGACTACGTCTAAATTTTTATTTTAAAAAATTATATTTATTAAAACGTGCATCACACGTGTAAACTACTAGTAATAAATAATGCAACAAACTTATAAACCTGGGTAAAAAAAGGAAGACAAATAAGAATACAATCAGCCAACATTCTTGGGACTGTGACCAAATCCAATCAGGTAATGTATAAATTACTATAATGTTCTTTAATTCAAAATTCCCAAACAATACTCTGTTCCCAACGGCGATGTGTTTTATACTAGACTCTTTATTCTCAACGGCGTGTTTAGTTCAAAAGTTTCAAACAACACTCGTTGGTATTTTGAAGGGGAATGTATATTCTTCCTAAATTCCCAACAACGAGCTCTTTTATGGAGTTTTTTTTTTTCGAAAATTCACCAAGTCCAATAGAGAATTTTACTATATGTGCGGCTGCCCAATTCAAATGGGTTCGGACTATCAAAAGATATTCAAATTTTAAAGAACCTCGTTGTTCTCAACAATGAGTCTAGTATAAAGAACATCGCTATTGGACTACACTCGTCGTTGTTAATAATTTTGAACTACACTCAGCGTTGGGAACAGTGGGGTTAATAATTTTGAACTACACTCGTCGTTGGGAACAGCGGGGTTGAACGATGAGTCTCGTTAATAATTTTGAACTACACTCGTCGTTGAGAACAGCGGGGTTCTCTAAAAAATAAAATTGGGCCCGTCGTTCCCAATGTCGAGCACAAAATAACTAAGCTCGTTGTTTGGACAACGAGTGTAGTTGTTCAGTCCCCGAGCGCAATTAGTTTGGCAAGTGTCCTCCTTTGCAAATAGGTACGAACAAATGCATATATTAAAAAAAATCAAATTACTAAATGTATACATAATATATATTTTTTTAATATATGTTTTTTTCGAAACTATTTGCAAAAAGATAACAGTTGCCAAACTAATTACGCTTGGGGACTCAACAACTATACTCGCTGTTCTCAAACGGCGAGCTTAATTATTTCGTCCTTGTTGTTGGAAACAGCGGGCCTGGTTTTATTTTTTTTTGAAGAAACTCATCATTCCCAATGGCGAGTTTAGCTCAAAATTTTCAAACAAGACTTCCCGTTCCCAACGACGAGGTTTTTTATACTAGACTCATTGTTGAGAACAACGAGGTTATATGAAATTTCACCAAGAGTAAAACATAGTTTTTTCGAAAATTCACTAAGTCCACACTCTCTGTTAAATTTCATATAACTTAGTTGTTCCCAACAACGAGTCTAGTGTAAAGAACCTCGTTGTTGGGAACGGCTAGTCTTGTTTGATACTTTTGAACAGCACTCGCCGTTGGGAACGACAAGTTTCTCCAAAAAAATAAAACTAGGTTCGTCGTTCCCAACGACAAGCACGAAATAACTAAGCTCGTTGTTGGGAAATGCGAGTGTAGTTGTTGAGTCCCCGAGCGCAATTAGTTTGGCAAATGTCATTTTTTTACAAATTGTTTCGAAAAAATGCATATATTAAAAATATAAAAAAAATCCACAATACAGGAGAAAAAAAAAATCTCTAATATCCCTAAAGGGTGGGAGAACTAATATAGAGTAGGTTCAATCTCTATATCCTGGTTATTGTAGTCTCTTGTAAGGAAGACACTGACAATCCTTCCCCAAAATCTGAAGATGTTTTCTATGCCCAAAAGATTTTTTTTAAATTTTAATTTTATTATTAATATTTTAAATTTAATAAGATACAACCTAGCTATATATTAAATACACGTGCAATGCACGTCTTAATAAATATAATTTTTTTAAAAGTAAAAATTCAGATTTGATCTAAAACCTCATTTACAATAGTTATGCACGTACATTACACGGGTTGGTAGAAGGACAAATTACACTAAGGCCTTCTCCCATTATAGTAGTAGAGATAAAGCATTCAAATCCACCCTCCATCTCCAATTCTCCGAAAAGGAATTTTTTTTTGGGGGGGGGGGGGGGGGGGGGACAGATTATGTTCCAAAAACCAAAACAATTATTTTGAATATAAGATTTTGCATTTTCATGAGCAGCTTCATTGGTCTCCCGACACTCAAATACTAATTTCACATTTGGCAGATGCTGAAGAAGTTTGTGTGCATTATAACATGCTAAGCCCTCCATGGGGGCGAAGAATGAGGATCATTGATCTACTTGACGATATTTTCTTAGTCACTACTAACATGCCAAGGTTTATCGCAGTAGAGGAGCTCAGCAAGTAGCCCTTGATACACTGCCTCAACTTCTCCTCGTTCGACATCTCGACTTTTACAGTTTTTCAGTTATTACGAGCTTGATCAAACCATCATAATTGCAGACAATGACAACTGCAACGCTCTCCGAACTTCCTAAGGCAATATCACAGTTAATTTTAATAGTGCATTAGCTAGGAGCAACCCACCTAAGGTCAACATTCCTCGCATTGTTAATGTCAACCACATTTTGTCAATCACCTGAGAGGCGAGAAGCACATGCTCGTAGAATAGTGATCGTGGTGGTGGGTTGGGAGAGGTATGAGTGTGTTTCTGAGAGGAAGATGATGGAGGGGGATGTGGAGCGGAGGAGGGAGGGGGAGATAGCGAATTGTTGAGGTATCTTCTACTGTCGCGATCGTGGGGTGTTCTGAGATACTTGAATCACATAGTTTCCTTTTAGAGTGGTTTTTGGTGGTTAACGATGAGGGTAGGAACCCAACTTTTGATTCATAGTCCTCCAATCCCAGTGTCAATACTTTATTCCCAGGGTTGATTCCTGGCCCAATAAGAGCAGGCCTACGAATAGGATATTTAGTCCACTTCTTTCTCAACCTAACATCATCGGGGAGATGAGGACTTATGGCAATTGAAAGGTCACCTCCTTTTTGTTGTGATTGGCATTATGGTCCAATCGAAACCACCGAATTATGTGCCACATCTGCGACATGATCATATCCTTGAAGATTTTGTTGGGTTGATGGTTCATTACTTTCATTGCTATTTGGATGAGGGTGGGATCAAATTTCTTGTCGTGGCTATGACATCCACTTTGGGTTTGGTTGGATAAGGAGGGCTTTATACTTGACTAAGAGTTTGGGATTTTCAAGGGAGCTCTGTCATGGACTGAGAAGTTTGTTGAGATTTGGGACTTAGGTCAGTTTCGGGGCAAGGCCGGTTTCGGGTGGGTGGGGATTACGGATGTAAGATGGGCCGTGCCAGGCGATCTGGCCCAATACCACTGTGCCTCCCTTCGGGCTGGGCTCAAGCTTAGTCCAGCCACCATTCAAAAAGCTAGCCCTAGGCACGACCACGATCTGTAATCAGGGCTATTATATAGTGCATAACATTTTTTTTGAACATAAGATACTATTATATATGGATTTTTTAAAAAATATATTGAATTTGGAAACAAATTAATTATCTTTTTTTAAATTTAGCAATGAATTTTTGAAAAGAATTGGCAAAAGTTTTTTTTTCATATATAATAATTTTTAGATATTTGTTTTAAATTTTTGAGTACTAACTGCTAAGTTAAAATATTTTGAATATTTCAAACCGTAATTGATTTTGTAGGAAAAAAACAAACAAACTAGTAATTGTTTGCGATGAGCTACAAATACCCGTATCTACTCATTATTGGTTGGAAAACAATAGATTTTATTTATATACATGGAGATTCAAACATAATAATTCTTTGTAAGTCTAGCTGTTACTGTATCTACTTTTTAGTTACAACCAATTTACAATATTTTGTTTCTTTTGCAACACAAGTTTTTTATTTTATTTTATTTTTTATTTTTATAATTTTGTGAAGGAAAAAAGTGGAAACGGTAGAATACCGCCACCATGTTTCTTTAAAAAGATTTTAATAAAATAACCCGAGAGTATTGTGAGAAGTACACGAAACTACAAAGCAGAAAATATAACATAAACCTCCAACAACGCCTTAAAGAGTGAGACATATCCAAAAGTGATACTGACATACAAATAACTAGTACGAATAAGAAATAAGTACTAACATAGCGGTCCTTCTAACAAAACTCTAGAGGTAAGTATCTAGAAGTCGTCTCTCTACTCAGTCCAGGGTAGGTTCAAACTCTACCTCCTCATCATCGTACTCGTCTACCTGGAAGGCTCTGGCGATTCTCCCTCTCGGTCATGTGGCAACAGCTGAATCCCATAAGAAAATAAGACTCATTATATGAGTTAAAATACCATAAGTACTATCACAATTGCCAGACAAGTAAAAGTTATTTCTGTCAAACCATTAAACCCAGGTCATATTAGCAATGACGATATACCACGCCTCTTTCATCTCCTACCGAGAATTGGCAAATTTGGAACCGATCCACTAATCCTCATATGTGTTGGGATACTTGCTCGTTCCCAAGGCCCGCAAGATTTCAGCCAAGGTTGCCTTGCTCCGCTGGCAATCAATGAACATGTGGTTCAACAACTCTATAGGGAAGTTGCAGATCCCACAGCTGGCATGGCCGGCCCCACCCTTGAGGTCGGTGAGGCGGCCACCTCAGCCCCCCGGATAATTTACAATTTTAGGGGCCCAAAATTTGTACTCCCCTTATATTTTGCATATTTTGCTTTGAACAATGTGCAATTTTTTTGTATACATGTTTTTTTTTTAAAAATGTATGGGGGGCCCCATTTCGGGAGTTTGCCTCAGGCCTCCGGGAACTCAGGGCCGGCCCTGAAAGTTTGTCACAATGTTACTAGTAGTCGCAATGTTAGCGACTCCATAGGGAAGTTGTAGAACCTGTTGTTGCTGCAACCCAAGTTACTAGTAGTTTCCTTCATTTATTGTTGCAAAGAAATCCAGTATACTGAGTTATACCTATAAAATCTACAACGGAGTAAGGATGTCAAAGACTTACTCCTTGCTGTTGTTTCTTCGACGGCAACTTGGACGATGCAAGAATCCACAGGGGGCAACTTCTTCGCGCACTACAACGACGGCGTAGTTACGGAAGATGCACTACTTATGAAGGGGTTGGAAGGCAGGGACGGGTTGGAAGGCAGGGACGCAAAGGGGATGGAATTTTACATCACGCTCATGCCATGGTCGCGACAATTCGGAGCGTTCAAAACGGACAATCTTCATACCGTTTGGATTCGCCTGTACAACCTTCTGCTCCACTGTTGGGTGAAGTCAGGGTTCATGAATATGGTTCGCAACTTCGGAACGATCGTTGAGGTTGATAAAGGGACGTTGATGCACGACTGTCGAAAGTTTGCTAGGTTGCGAATCACGGTGGCTAATAAGTCGGGTATCCCATCAAAAATCGTGGTGGAGTTCGAAAAGGAAGTGTATGAGGTGTGGGTCATTGTCGAGACAAGAAAGAGCGTCACCTTCGGTGGCGTGGCGGCATTGGAACCAGAGCGCGATCTCGACGGTAGGGATTCAGAGCCAGAGGTTGAAGACAGGCAGTGTCCGTGATGTGAATTTTTGCAAGTTTACAAAATCGCACAAGTAATACAGATAGGTGAGTAGAGTGTCGACCCACAGGGACTAGATATTTTACTGAGTACCGATATCACTAGATTAATCACTATTTGGAAGGTCGAATTTTATAAATAATAAAGCAACTAAATTACCTTAATCTAATTATCTAACTAAATTGGTGAAGAAGGAGAGGGCTGTGAAACAATGAAGCTCTTGTACTTTGTTAATGGTAAAATTAATTCTAGGGCTCTTGGTTCACCTCGTTTATCACACACACAAATTATAACTCCTTATAAATAAAAATATTATCTTTCCCAAATTGTCGACCAAAATCCTAAAGATATTAACCACTATATCAACGTAGTCTAAAAATTATTCTCAACTAATTCTTCGCCTATCCATCAAATTATTAATTGAGAAATTGGATTTATTAACGGTCACGTCCTCCAATATACTGTGTTAACTTTTATTAATCACAAATAACCTGTTCGGTCTCTTTATGATTTGAAAAATCATACAAATGTCTATCCACCATGTTGTACGCATAAATAATAAAAATTAAAACACAACCAGAAAAAATAGAGTGATAATAAGGAATTAAAATTTGTGTTCTACAAAACTTGGCTATACCTTAGCCTCTAGAACAATAAATTCAGTTCATATTTGTTTGGGATTGCATCAAAAAATATAGAGAAGAAAAGATACAAAAGAATACAAAATTTAATTCAAACCCCTTTTCTGTCTCAAAAGTCGGAGCCAAAAGTGTTGCTGTCACGCGCCGTCACATCAACGCATCAGTCTGTCACACTGCCGTTGTCGGGCCGCGTGTCCCAAAACCAGAGGCACCACGTCAGCACTGCAGCGCGTCAGCGTGCTAGGCCCACCTACTGCTTCGTTGTTTGCGCATGGATCCAGAGACGAGTCAGCAGGTCGATGTCGCCACGTCAGCGTGCTGGGGCCCAGCGCCAGGTCCGCACTGCAGAGCCCTGGGTTTCTGTCACCCCCACGTGCGCCTGTCGCCCTTTTCTTCTTGTGCCGCACGGAAGAGGAGAGAGAGAACTGAGCTGTCTCTCTCTCTTACCTTATTCTTTTTTTTCTTTCTTTTTTTTTCTTTTTGTGTTATTGTTCAGCCGTCACCTCCCACGATTCTTCTCTCTCCTTTGCTTTGTATTTATAGAGAACGGAAAGGAGTTAGGGTTTGTACTTTTTGCATAAAAGTCCACACTCTTTCTTTATTTCCTTCCTTTTTAATCCAGCATTTTATTTATTTCTCTTTCTTTCTTTTCTTCCTTTTCTGCCCACCACGTGCTTCTGCATACACAAAATAATAGCAGAAATTAGGATTTTTAAATAAAATAAAATTAATTAGTTTAAAATTAATTAAACTAACTACAAATTATATTAGCTTATAAAAATCCTTTTAAAATTATTTGTCGCACTTTTAACTCAACAAAACAATAAAAATTGATAAATCCATTATTTTACTTTGTTTGTTGATTTTTTCCACAAATCTTTACTTTTTGCATAAAAAATATTATTTCTTCAAAAATAATTAATTAAATGAAATCCTATAGAAATAAGATGAATTATAGACAATATCAACGAAAACAAGCACTTTTAATTGGTAAATGAGTACAAATATTTGTATATAATTTAGACACATCAAATACCCTCAAACTTAAGATTTTGCTTGTCCTCGAGCAAAAAGTAGAATCATGAACAAGGGAATAATAATAGTAGACTCGACCCATCACACTAGAAGATCTTATCATGCAAGCATCAAAATTTCAATTAAAAATATAAACAATTGCAAATAAAGTCAACCTAAGCATACCCACTTTCTCCAGTGCAATTATTTATTCATAATTCCCAACCCAATCGCATTTGTCATGCCATTAATGTAGTTATAGTATGTAACAACTCAATCTGTGATTATCCCTTCTCACTACTACAAACCGAGTAGCAAACTAGAGTTTTTTTTTTTGTTTTTTTTTTGGTGGTCTCTTCTTTAAGTCATAACTTGCCTTTTGACGCGAATGCAAAACATTTGTGATGAATTCACCCGGTTACTCAACAAGTCACAAACTTAAAGTGCTTTGCATACTCATATTTCAAGTTGCCGTTCTACGTAAGTGTAAACATTTGTGATGAATACCCCTAGTTACTAAGCAACTCAAAACATTGTAGTAGATTGACTTTATTCATAAACATTTTTTTTTTCTTTCATTATTACTCTATTTACTTAAACTCTGTTTAGGACTAGATCAAAGGGGATAATCACAAGAAAAAGCATCACATTTGTCTTTAATATATAATAGCATGACTCACACAATTTTGTAAGAAATTTTGAAACTCAATAATCCTAAAGTAAATAAGTATGCTTAATATTGCTTTATAAAAAAAATTGTTTATCCCAAAAAAATTGTTTCAATGCTTATCACAATAAAGAATTCAAAAGTGTAAAGGTAAGCCTAATTATAATCCTTTTGTTTTGTTTTTCTTTTCAAAAATAATAAAAATAAAAATGAATTTGTAAACCTTCCCCCCAAACTTAAATATCACATTGTTCTCAATGGGAAAGGAAAAACAAAAACAAAAAGAATGCAAAAAGTTTAGAATTTCTCCCCTGGTTCGTCTTTAAATTTCTGCACGCGCAGTGTTCAATGTTTTAGCGATATCTGGAGCTGTAGATGTCGAAATGGGCTGATTTTTTTTTGCTGGAAAGCTAATACGATAGGCTACAACTTCTCTTTGAACCAGTTTTCCAGATTTTGACTCCAAACTGCTCAAAAACAGCCATCAATGCATGTGTTCAAAACAGCTCCGCCCGGCGACTTCCAAAATTTATGCAATCCTACAAAATAAAATCAAAAAATAAAATAAAATAAACTAAAAGATAAATCAAACCTAAATGCAATAAAAGAAAACATGGGTTGCCTCCCAAGAAGCGCTAAGTTTTAAGTCTTCAGCCAGACATGGGGGTGAGATGGTTATGTAACGCCAAGATCCAACAACATTAAAACATCCTTTCTAATTTTTCTCTTCTTGTGTGGATCGGGTTCAAGTTCTAATTTGAGGCGTTTCCTTCTTGATGATGATGTTATTGATTCTCCCACCTCTTTGAATTTATGCTGCAAAAATGAATAAATAGAAGGTTCAGCATCCAAATACATAACATGTTCAAAAATATTTTCTTTTTCAGGTTCAAAAGTTGTTGAATTTGTTGGACATACTTCGATTGGTGATTTTTCAAATTTAGCCTTATGTTTCTCGCCTATAATTAAATCAGTTTCACTTACTTGAATAGATGACTGTTCTTGAGGAGGAAAATTTATGGAATTAAAAACATTAAAAGTTACTTGCTCGTGCTGAATTTGTTCCTCCACAATTTGTTCAATCTCACTTTGCTTTTCAACCACATTCTGTTCGCCATTTTCTTCTTATGGTTGTTCAATTGTCCTCCCGCTTCCTAGTGTTATAGCCTCGACATGCTCCTTGGGATGGACAACTGTTTCGTGTGGTAATGTTCCTGCAGTTTTTTCATTAAGAATATTTGAAAATTGACTAATTTGTACCTCAAGATTGTGAATGGAAGCCGAAGTTGAATTTGTAACATTTTGGATTTGCAAATCTCTCTTTTGAATGTATTGTTCTGCCCTTTGCATGTAGTGCTCAAACATATCTTCAAGCGTCGGCTTCTTTTCTTGCTCTGGAAAATTTTGAGGTGGTACAACTGCTCCTTGATTGTAGTTCCATGGATAATTGAGGTTGTTTCTCCATTCTTGTTTGTATGTGTTTGAATAATGATTGTTTTACATTTGAAAGTTTGACACAAAATTTTCATTTTCGGCATTTGATGGAGCAAAATGGTTCCCCACTTGACAATTTGCACTTGAATGATTTCCTGCACAAAGATCACAAATCATATTAGAATGAATAGCATTAAAATTCATATTTTCTACTTGATTAGATAAAATATCATTTTTTGTATTTAAAGTAGAAAAAGGATCAAGTTAAAAAACTCCAGCCACTTTTCTTGGCATCGTTTTCTCTGAAGACCACTGGTAATGATTTGATGCCATCTCCTCTAAAAGATCATAGGCTGCTGTGTAAGTTTTGCTCATGAGTGCACCACCAGCTGCTGCGTCAACCATAGATCTATGTGTAACTCCCAAACCATTATAGAATGTTTGCATTTGCAGCCATTTTGGTAGTTCATGATTATGACACTTTCTCAATAACTCTTTGTACCTTTCTCATGCATCATACAAAGACTCAGTCTCAAATTGCATAAATGTCACAATATCAATCCTTAGTTTTGTTGTCTTTGCTGGAGGAAAATACTTGGCTAGAAATTTTTGTGCAAGTCCCTCCCAAGTAGTTATACTACCTGGTGGTAGATAATGTAGCCAAGCCTTCGCCTTATCTCGCAGTGAAAAAGGAAAGAGTCTCAATCTGATCGCATCATCTGATACTCCGTTGTACTTGAAAGTGTCACAAATTTTCAAAAAATTTGAAATGTGAGCATAAGGATCTTCGTGCGGTAGTCCCCAAAATTGAACAGTCCGATGAATCATTAGAATTATCTCCGATTCAATCTCAAAATCGTTAGCTTCAATAACCGGCTTCTTTATGCTTGATTCGTAAATTGAGGGCATAGCATAGTCTCTCAAAGGCCTGTTCTCATCGTTCCCCATGATAATGTGCGTGTATGTCCTGAAATATAAGTATCGAGAAAGAAAAAAAAAATAGAAAAACTAAAAAAAATAAAATAAGAAAAATAAATAAAAGTAAAAGTTAGTCAAAAGGAAAATAAAGATGTAAAATAATAATAAAATAAAAATAATTACAAAAAAATCCAAACTAGCAATAATCTAGCAATTTTCAATATCAATAAAAGAATAACTAGTCCCCGGCAGCGGCGCCAAAAACTTGATGTGAATTTTTGCAAGTGCACAAAATCGCACAAGTAATACAGATAGGTGAGTAGAGTGTCGAACCCACAGGGACTAGATATTTTACTGAGTACCGATATCACTAGATTAATCACTATTTGGAAGGTCGAATTTTATAAATAATAAAGCAACTAAATTACCTTAATCAAATTATCTAACTAAATTGGTGAAGAGGGAGAGGGCTGTGAAACTATGAAGCTCTTGTACTTTGTTAATGGTAAAATTAATTCTAGGGCTCTTGGTTCACCTCGTTTATCACACACACAAATTATAACTCCTTATAAATAAAAATATTATCTTTCCCAAATTGTCGACCAAAATCCTAAAGATATTAACCACTCTATCAACGTAGTCTAAAAATTATTCTCAACTAATTCTTCGCCTATCTATCAAATTATTAATTGAGAAATTGGATTTATTAATGGTCACGTCCTCCAATATACGGTGTTAACTTTTATTAATCACAAATAACCTGTTCGGTCTCTTTATGATTTGAAAAATCATACAAATGTCTATCCACCATGTTGTACGCATAAATAATAAAAATTAAAATACAACCAGAAAAAATAGAGTGATAATAAGGAATTAAAATTTGTGTTCTACAAAACTTGGCTACACCTTAGCCTCTAGAACAATAAATTCAGTTCATATTTGTTTGGGATTGCATAAAAAAATATAGAGAAGAAAAGATACAAAAGAATACAAAATTTAATTCAAACCCCTTTTCTGTCTCAAAAGTCGGAGCCAAAAGTGTTGCTGTCACGCGTCGTCACATCAACGCATCAGTCTGTCACACTGCCGTTGTCGAGCCGCGTGTCCCAAAATCAGAGGCACCACGTCAGCACTGCAGCGCGTCAGCGTGCTGGGCCCACCTACTGCTTCGTTGTTTGCGCGTGGATCCAGAGACGAGTCAGCAGGTCGATGTCGCCACGTCAGCGTGCTGGGGCCCAGTGCCAGGTCCGCACTGCAGAGCCCTGAGTTTCTGTCACCCCCACGTGCGCCTGTCGCCCTTTTCTTCTTGTGCCGCACGGAAGAGGAGAAAGAGAACTGAGTGTCTCTCTCTCTCTCTTACCTTATTCTTTTTTTTTTCTTCTTTTTTTTCTTTTTGTGTTATTGTTCAGCCGTCACCTCCCACGATTCTTCTCTCTCCTTTGCTTTGTATTTATATAGAACGGAAAGGAGTTAGGGTTTGTACTTTTTGCATAAAAGTCCACACTCTTTCTTTATTTCCTTCCTTTTTAATCCAGCATTTTATTTATTTCTCTTTCTTTCTTTTCTTCCTTTTCTGCCCACCACGTGCTTCTGCATACACAAAATAATAGCAGAAATTAGGATTTTTAAATAAAATAAAATTAATTAGTTCAAAATTAATTAAACTAACTACAAATTATATTAGCTTATAAAAATCCTTTTAAAATTATTTGTCGCACTTTTAACTCAACAAAACAATAAAAATTGATAAATCCATTATTTTACTTTGTTTGTTGATTTTTTCCACAAATCTTTACTTTTTGCATAAAAAATATTATTTCTTCAAAAATAATTAATTAAATGAAATCCTATAGAAATAAGATGAATTATAGACAATATCAACGAAAATAAGCACTTTTAATTGGTAAATGAGTACAAATATTTGTATATAATTTAGACACATCAGTCCGCTCGATCAAGACGATGTTCATCAGGGCCGTTCATCAAAGTTCCAAACAGGCTACAGCTCTAAATCGAGGGTGAATCAGCAACGTCCATCAGCTGCAGACGTGATCGAGCGATCTGAGAAAGAAGCTGACATGGCGAAGGTTCAAAATAAAGTTGTTTGGCACCGTAAAGAGAGACAGGTGACAGATGAGAAAGGGGACATGAGCTGTTTGTTGGGACACAGGGCTCAAGACTCAGGGTCTCCTAGCTGTGAACCTAAAGGTAGGGTCACAGAGCTCAAATCGTTGTCATTCTCCAACGAAGTAACAGGAGCTATGCGTAACGTCACATCAAGTACAAGATTAGGTTCAAAAAGTGGGATACTGAAAAGGAACAGTGGCAGCAGCGGGGGGCTCAAAGCTAGTAGAGAGTTGGGAATTGGTATGGAGGAGTGGAACCATTTCACAAAAGAGGAGGTAGAGGAGTCTATTAGACTAGCTATGACCTCTCTTGTTAAAAAGAGAGCCTACGAAGTCCAAATTCAAGAGCAAACCCGAAAGTTGTCATCGGAAAAGGGAGACGGGATTCACGTCAGTCCAATCACGGCGGTCGAGCAGCCTATCCTACAGGTCGGGACACAGCACTCACTAAATCTTGATGACCACGGTGCGATTATAAGGGCTTTGGACGGCATTCGGGATGACTTCATTATTTCTGAGACCGAAACGGAGCTGGGAGACAAGGAGTTGAGGGGTAGTGTCGGTAGTAACAATAGTAAGAAATTCACTGAATACCAGAGGAGGGGAAAGCGGCAGGTTAGCAAGGGGGAAGTGCAGATTATTAGTCAAGAGGGATTTATCAAGGAAAGGCCCAAAGTGGATGAGGAGGAGCACACCGTAGGAGGAACTCTTAACCCCAACTTTTCAATTCTCAACTCATTAAATGACGAGTCGCTTATTTACTTTTTTAGTCTTTACGGTCTAGCCATGGGTTCCACCAGGATTGAACAATTTAATAATGTAGCAATTATTAGAGGTGAATCGGGGGCAACTTTGGCTTAAAAGAGTCGGGTGTTCGGGGACTGTAGAGAGTAGGGGTCTAGATCGTTGCGTTTAATGGTGTACGTATTTTGGAATGTGAGAGGGATGAGGCAAAAAAGTAAAAAGAGAATGATTTCTTTATCTATTAATAAAATTCAGCCTTCCGTTTGCGGACTCCAAGAAACAAGAATTGAAAACCATTCCTTAGAGGAATTCAACACGCTTAGATGGGCGGAACATTTCGATTGGAGATTCAAAGCAGCAATGGGATACTTGGGAGGCATATCTTTAGGTGTAGATACAAGGATCTTTGAGATGCTAGATGAGTTCGTTGGCAACTTTTCGGTGTTGATTAAATTAAGAAGGAGAAGCGACGATTGGGAGCATGTTGTTACAACGGTATATGGTCCATACGACTCGAGAGCGCGTAAAGAGTTTTGGAAGGAGCTTGTAGACATCAGGAACAGATGGGATAGGCCATGGGTGGTAGGAGGAGACTTCAATATCACGCGATTCCAAGATGAACATAGAGGTAGATGCCACATACACGCTGAGCAAGAGAGCTTCAATAGAATCATTAACGATTTAGAACTGCTGGAGGTAAAGATGACTGATAGAAAATTCACCTGGTCTAATATGCAAATCAACCCTACTTTAGCAAAGCTAGATAGAGTCCTGGTGTCCAACGAATTGGAGGATATGTTCCCGCAAGCCAAAGTCAGATCCATAGCTCGATATACGTCGGATCATCTACCCCTAGTAATAGACTGCGAGCAGGAATATAGGAACAAATTCCATCCGTTTAGATTTGAGAAATCATGGACTACATTTGAAGAGACGCGACAGGTGATTCGGGACTCATGGATTCGTAAAACCACTCAGAACTCAGTGGTTGGAGTATGGGTGGAGAAAACAAGATGCCTACAAAGGGATAAAGGGTTGGGCAAAGCTAAAATTTCACAACGCAGGCCTAATAAGAGAGACGCCAGGCAACAGGATCTACGAGCTAGAAACTCTGCAGGAGGACAGAGACCTGACAGGACCAGAAAAGGAGGAATTGGCAAATGGGAGGCTAGAAATTCAAAACATTCAAACAAGGGAGGAAATGCATTGGAAACAACGATCGTGAATTCAATGGCTGAAGGAAGGGGATGCCAACACAAAGTTCTTTCACAAAGTGGCTAACGGCATAAGAAGACAGAACCACATAGGTGGGCTTCTTATTGAGGGAAGCTGGTCTGAAGATGAGGAGCTAATTAGAATACACTTAGACGCCAAATATCACGATCTGTTGGGAAGCAGAAGCAACGAGAGATGTAGTCTAATGCCAAACATGTGGAGTGATTCGAAGATAGAGGGGAGCGATGGAATTGAAAATAGATTTACGGAAGAAGAAGTGCACGAGGAAATCAAGAGCCTAGGTCAGGACAAGGCACCAGGACCAGACGGATTGCCTATATTATTTTTCAAGATCTACTGGCAAATTATAAAGGAGGATTTGATGAACATTTTCATTGAGCTTCACGACGGATCCGCTAATCTGGAAAGTCTTAATTACGCCTCAATCATTCCAATCCCCAAGAAACAAGAAGTTCGAACAGCAGAGGACTTCAGACCGATCAGCTTACTTAACGGATCCTTCAAAATTATCACAAAAGTGTTAGCACAAAGACTGGCACCGAATCTTCAAGATGTGGTCGCACAGTCGCAGAGTGGATTCATTCGTGGAAGGGACATCATGGACAGCATAGCGGCCGCACACGAAGTCGTGTTTAGAGGAAAAAAAGAAAATGTAGACGGTTTCCTTTTGAAGTTAGACTTCCAAAAAGCTTACGACTCAGTGCACTGGGAATGTCTGAAGGAGGTATTTCGATTAAAAGGGTTTGGAGAAAAATGGAGATCGTGGATACGGAGATGCGTTCAAGGCAGAAAATCATTCATACAGGTAAACGGGTGGCAGAAAAAGGAAATCCGGTGCAAAAGAGGTCTAAGGCAGGGGGACCCGTTATCGTCACTACTGTTCACTATCGTGGCAGACAGTCTTGCTGAAATGATTAAGAGGGCACAGGACAACAATCACGTCAAAGAAATAGAGATAAAAGGAATAGAGCATGCCATGACTATACTCCAATACGCTGATGATATGCTCTTATTTGGAAGGGCTAAAGTGGAGGAAGTTATAGCTATTAAAGTGGCATTGGCGTGCTTCCAAGGATGGTCTGGGTTGAAGGTTAACCTACAGAAGAGCTGCGTGATCCCAATTAGCGAACAATTGTCAATTCCGACTACCACGATATCCAACATTTTAGGATGCGAGACTGCTGAATTCTCAATCAAATATTTGGGGACGCCCATTAGGCCGGGTCCACTATTAAGAGAGGACTGGATGCCATTGATTGAAAAGATTGCTAAGAAATTGGCGGGGTGGAAGAGTAGATTCCTATCATTAGGTAGAAGGATCACTTTGCTCAATTCGGTTCTGAACGCTATTCCTCTGTATCTATTATCTATCTACGAAGTACCGAAGTGGGTAATTCATAAGATAGATAGGATGAGAATACGCTTCTTATGGAAGGGAACCGGTGAAGGAAACGAAGGGTTCCATCTCGTAAAGTGGGGCAGAGTTTGCTAGAAAAAAGAACTCGGAGGGTTAGGAATTCTTAACCTCCACGATATGAACCGAGCCCTGCTCAGTAAGTGGTGGTGGAAAATCTACAACAAAAAACGAGGGTGGTGGTCCTACTCGGTTGATTTGTATCGAAGAAGGAAAAAATACCGATTCGGTGGGCAAAGCGCGAGCGGGTGGGTGTCGTTTCTATGGAAAGGGATCACCAAGCAAGGAGAGATCTTCAACACAAACATAAGGTGCAGAGTGGGGGATGGTAAAGGCACTAGATTCTGGAAAGATAAATGGTGCGGGAACAGAACTCTTAGTAACTTATTCCCGCAAGCCGCGGCGGCAGTAGTCAATCCCGACACATTAGTAGCAGATGTATGGAAAACAAGTAAACTCAAGTTCACGGTGTCGGAAGGGTTGACACAGGAGAGCATCAACCAATTCGAAGAGTTAAATATGCTAATTCAAGCGGAAAGGGGGTCAAATGACTAACGATCCAGACGAGAGGTGGTGGAACTTGGAAGGGTCACAAACCTTCTCAGTTGCGTCAATGTATTATTGGATCAATGACGGGGGGATCAGGTGCAGCGGGGAGAACAGAATTTGGGCTACTCAAGCACCGCTAAAAGTTAAAGTGTTCAGCTGGCTCGTTCATAACGACGCTATTCTAACAAAAATAAATCTTAGGAGAAGAAATATGCATATCAACGTCAGATGCGAGCAATGCTTCCAAGCGAACGAGGACACTACACATTCATTTTTCACATGCTCTAAGGCTGCCCTTACTTGGGAGATAGTTTGTAGGGGATTCGTTTGCACACGCACTACAATATTTTTAGTATACCCCGGCGAATCTACCCCGGCGTTTGGGTAGTCGCGCCGGGGAATCGAAGGGCTATAAAATTATGGTAATCTACGCCGACTTTTGTAAAAAACGCCGGTCTAGGATATGTATACTTCAGTAAAATCTCCCCAATCCGAACCCTATTTCAGTCCCCAAATTTTTTACTCTCAATTTCATTTTCCCCTCTCTCTCTCTCTCTTGCGATCGCCCGCCACTCATCGACGTCGGTTCAGGGCCGCCGTCGCTGTGCCCGGTCGACGTCCACGCACTCTCTATCCCGCTCACTCATTTCTCTCTCATCGCAAGTACTCTCTCTCTCTCTCTCTCTCTCTCTCTCCTTCTTGATTTTGTTTTGGAATCTATGCTCAAGAACTCATGCGATCTCGAATCTCGTCTCCATTTTTGCTTCACTGTGTTACTCTGTGATTGGATCTAGCTAGGTTTTAATTTCACTGACTTATTGTTCTTGAGATTTTGAGGGATTTAATCTCTGTTTATGTTTGTGGGAATTTTGGGTGGTAATGGTTTGAAACTCAATTTAGGAGAGATCTCAAATATCTGTTTACTCTGTGATTGGATTTATTTTTGCTTCGGCATTTTTGCTTCGCTATTTTTGTAAAGACTAATTTATGGGAGATTTGAAACTCAATTTGCCAAAAATGTGGCAATATACTCAGATTAGGAGTTTACTACACTTTTTATTAAGCAAAAGCAATAGAATGTACCCTTTTATGGTTAATTGATGATTGCAATTTTTATGCATTGTTAATGTTAGTGATGCATGGGAATGACAAGATGAAGTGCTTTATTGTCTTGAGAGAGATTCTAGGATTGGTATATGTGTTTACTTATTTGTTCATTTGATTCATAATTGATTGTGGTTAGTTTCATTATTAATAAATGTAATGTAGTTGGTTTATAGATATTCGGCAAGATATTGGGCGTTACTCTCTCATTTAGTTTGTCCTCGTGGATCAATTCTATCACCAATCATTGTCTTGAGCATCTATTTGTTTCTATTCTTTTGGGATATACCAATGAAAAAGAAGGGTAAATTGAGGATAAGTAACCTATTTTGTCTACTTCTCACTTATATGCCCTTACATTTTTCTACCTCTGTTTATATAACCTAAAGTTTAAACTTGGCTCATCTTCAATTGTCATTCAGCTCACATTGAAATAATGTTTGGTTCAGCCAAAAAGGAAGTTATGTTCTCCATGCTCGCAATCTATTATATTTGGCTCATTTTATTATGATGTTATGCAAAAGGTAATAGTAGGGTATATGAATGATGGGGAGAAAATATCAGGATATATAATAGCAAATGATTTTGCTTTTGGGGGCTTCCAGCTTTGATCTTCATATTCAGGTTTAGATTAAAGAAAGAGGTCTTTAGTTTGGGTTCTTTGTAGTATGTGCTTCATTTTTTTCACTGTTCAATACTCGAAGCTTATCATGATTAAAACAAAAATTGGGACCATACATGTGCATTTTTTTCATTCTTTAGTTTGAGTTTGCTTTCTTATGCATTTGGAGATGGGTTAGTTGCTTTTGGAGATGTGTTATTATGCATTTGAGTTTGAGTTTCGTTCAGAATAAACTAGAATTATTATGCATTTGGAGATGGGTTAGTTGCTTTTTTGACTGAATTTGGAGATGAGATGGATCATGTATCTGAAGTTGCACACTATGATTTTTTGAGGAACGACTAGTGATGGAAATTTTTTATCTAAACTTTATATACAATTATATCATGATGTCTACATGAGTATCAGTTTCTAACGTAATGTTCATGCTTGTTGCTTGGGTTTGAAAATGAGATTGTTCTTTGCCGTATGGTTTTAAGTGATGATGAGATGGATTATGTAACTGAAGTTGCATACTATGATTTACAGAGGAGTGACCAGTGATGAAATAATCCTGTTTGAACTTATGTTGTGGTTTCAATTGACAGTTATCTTATTAGTATTATAAAAGTATAAGTTTCATTTCAGTTAGTACCATTTTTACCTGAATTTGACAGTGAAAGTATTCTTTTTCACTCTTTATAATTCAATAATTTGAACTCCATATTCTGGTTTTGATTGAAAGAGTGCTGCATTTTTTTTTATAATTTTTTTAAAAAAAATTTATATACCTACACCGGCGTTTGTAAAAACGTCGGTGTATAATGAATACAGGGGAAGAAGAGGGCAGTCTTGAATACGCCATACACCGGCATTTTTGCGACCGCCAGTGTATCTTACAGAAATACCGGCGTTCGTAAAAAATGCCGGTGTAGACCCCCCTTTTCCGCGACGCCTTCTTCGGCGACATTGGCACCGGCGATTTTAAAAACGCCAGTGAATTATTCACCGGCGTTTTAAAACACCGGTGAATATAAAAAAAAAACGCCACCAAATCCATCGTGTGTTGTAGTGACGGTGCCCTACCTCAACTTCAGAGGTATGGGGTATTTGGAGAGACGAGTACATTAGAGCACAGGATAAACGAGCATGGGATTTAGGAGTAGCGGCAACTCTTTGGAGTTTATGGTTAGACCGAAACGACTTGAAATATCAGTTACAGATTTACCACTTCTATGCATAAAATTTTCCTTCTAATCCATGATTGGGCAGGTCATGTGGGGGCCGTGAAGAAGCTAAGGATGTCCGAGGAGGAGTAGAGATCGAGCACAAGGAAAGGAAGGCGCATCAACTTTGCGGGTGCAGTAGATTATCTTCATGTATTTTGATGTGATTTGACTTTTATGATGTACTTTTGATCTTACTTTATCGCGATTAGTTGGTTGTTAGTCGATGATGGCTTTTTAGGGCTAGCTTAGGCCCTATTTTGATTACGTACTTTGATCTACTATGTTTCTTTAATTCTTATTAATGAAACTATGGCAGAGGTCATCCTTTTATTAAAAAAAATAAAATAAAATATACAACTATCTCCAATGAACCAAATGCTCCAGCACAATACAAAACTAAAAAATACATGCAATACACACTCAAACAAAGTAGTAAGATGCAAGTTTATTAAAGTAAGAAAATCTTCAATGGGGTTAATATGGAAACAAAAGTACATCCACAATAACAACAAAAACAATCAATCTCTGATCTAACAAAACCAACAAAACACAATCATCAGTCTTCCCGGATAATTAACCCAAACTCCCAGATCTTCTTCTTCTTCTCCCCCAAAAAGCTCTCATCTCAAATACGATCCCAGATTCCCCCATTCAAATCAAGAAATCCGGAAATCGCCAATGGAGCCCAGCTCCTCCCCAAAATCCCCAACCAGCAGCAGCAGCGAAGAAGAAGACCACAAATCAATCTCCACCGTCCATCTCCCCGGCTCTCCCTCCAACGCCCACCAGTCCTCCGACGAGTCCACCACCAGCGATGGCGTCCTCGTCGACCTCCCCAGCAACCCCGATCACGTAAAAACCCAATATTTCTCAATAAAGATCCTTTCTTGCTTTACTTTTAGATTCTAATAATTGAATTTTGGATTTTTGTGTGTGTGTTTAGGATGGGAGACAGGGGGATGTGGATGGGGGTATTTTGGTTAATATTGATGGGTCGATGCAGGAGGGGAGGGAGGATCTGTTTATGGATGCGCGGGAGGAGTTGGGGAGTGTGAGGAGTAGTTTGGGGTTGGAGGATTCGATGGCGGTTATCGATTATGGGGGGGAGAGTTCAGGGGAGAGTTCGGGGTCGAGATCTGGGTCGCCCAGGGATGATGTTGTGAGGATGAGGGGGCGGATGGATGAGGCCGTGGCGCAGTGTAGGAAGTATAAGGTATAGTTCTTGCTTTGATGTGTAAATTGGGAAATGACTTGAATGTGGAAATCTTTAATATGATATAACTGTAAATGTAAGTCTTTGGATTGTGCTTGCACGTATAAATGTTTTTGGTATGATATAACTTTGTAGTTTGCTTGTGTGTAGGAATTATGATTTATGATTAGTGATGATAGGCAGTTTGTACCGAGGGCATTTGTGACGGTAGCCAATATTTACCCTATACTAGCCGTGTCAGAAGCAATCGACCATAGTCAATGCCACTACGTAGAAGGCTAGGTCAGAAAAGACAGCGGAAGTCTGCTTGGCTATACATAGACCGTAGATCGGAGGTTTTAGGACCCTAGCCAAGTGATATGACTCTTTTATCCGTCGTGTTATCATAGAGTTGAATGAAACTCTTGAGGTTTAAGACTCATGATTTTGGGATAAATCCTCTTAGAAGCGGGCCGGAGTCTAGGGTTCTAATTCGGTGTGCATCAGGTGCCTTTTATCAAAATAAAAAAAAAATGTTGATAATGTTGGAAACTTTTCAACTAAGGTTTTAGGTTAACCTCTTAGCCCCGTTATGAGAGATTTTATTGTAGCAGCCTCCATTAAATTAAGGTAATGTAGGATTTCCCCTCCATGAATCAATAAATTTGTATTGGCAGCCCCTAATTTTCCAACACAATAGTTATTTTTCTCGTAGGCTGCCATGTTGTTAATAATCAAGTAGTGGTCAAATGCATTTTTGGACAGCATTACACATAATGAGTCTATGTTTATACACCAAATGATTATTGAGCGTAGCTTAGGAGGTATGAATTCTTGCACACCTAGTGGGAGGTCCTTAGGTTAGAATCTTTCCATATGTATTGATACTGGAGTTTTTCCGACAAAAATATTGTGGGACACTTCGGATTAAGTGCCACCTTCTAAATCTTACTAGTTGGTGTTTTTAAAAAAGAAGAGAAGATCGACATATGTCACATATCCTTACTGGTTAAAGTTACTGGTAATTTACACGTGTGATGCACATCTTAATATTTTTTTTTAAAGTAAAATTTCCGATGTAGTCTGACCTCGAAACCGAGACCTCTTTCATATTAGTTATGCATGGGCAATGCACGTAAGTTGGTAGATTTACAAATGACAACTCCAACTCTCCCAGTATAATATTTATAGATTTATAGATGTTGTGTCAGACGTGTTAAATATGCTCCAGAGAAAAGACTTAACTTTTTCAATCTTGGATCATGGTTGTGTCAGTGTGTTTGACTTGACAAGTCGGTGCATCCGTTTATGTTGAGGTTAAAGACCAGCTATGTCTTTTTCACATGTTCTGCACACTGTACAATTTACACTTCTATTATGGAGACGTATCTGATTGGATAGTGAGATTTGTTCGATGCTTCTTAGATTATAATACTTTTCTTACGTTTTGGACAGTTTTTAGACACTTCCAATACTTCGCAAGCAGTGAACAGTTAACAATTTAAACCCCTTTTCACATTTTTAATACTAATAGATACTCTACTTTTCTCATGACTATGGAGCTTCTCATATCCTGTAATTTCTTTTAAACTGTGAAACTATTATGACTTTTCTGTGGACTATGTATATCTTATTTTGACTACGTGAGTATCATATTGTTGGATGTAATTTGAGTTATATTAATGCATAATTGTGATATGCATAACTGAGATACATTTATTTTTAACTTATTATGTCATCGGCATATATGGCTGTCCTACTTAAAAAAAAGAAAATTATATGGTCTCCCGTATCTATACGTATCGGTAATCCTTCTTCCTAGTATACATCTCTAACATTATAATGGGAGAAGGCTTTAGTGTCATTTGTGAATCTATCAACGCGTGCATTACACGTGCATAACTAATATGAAGGAGGTCTCGGGTTTGAGTCCTCACTACGTCAAATTTTTTTACTTTAAATTTTAAATATATTTAATGTGCATTACACGTGTAAATTACTATCTATCTATCTATATATAATATATAATCTATCTATCTCTAATATTATAATGGGAGATTTGGGGTTGTCATTTGTAGACATTCAACCATCTAATCTCAACCATTCATTTTTAAGTCGGAGTTATATTAACCATTCATTTACTCAAACTATTGTTAGTTACCATAATACCCTCAAAGTTCAAATTTATTTACAAAAGTGCTACTCATATAAAATAAAAGTTTGTACTACTAGGGATAATTTGTAAAGAGTATGTGATGAGTAAAGAGAGGTCTCAGGTTCGAGTATGTGATGAGTAAAAGGAGGTCTCAGGTTTGAGGCCAGATTACGTCTTATTATTTAGTATAAAAATAAAAAAGTTTAATCAGAACGTGCATTGCAAGTGCAGATTACTAGTATAAAATTGATCTGATAGCCCTCACGCACTTGAATTTTTATACTTGCTAATCTGACTTTTGACATAACATGGTCTTCACTAGTTTCTAATAACAACCATTACCCTTCATGTGTCCTTTTGATTCAGTGATGTTTTATATAATTTCTGTTAGGTGAAGACGGCAGTAGCTGCATCTTCTTACAGCTTTGATATCATAAAAACCTATTAATTCCATTGGTTAACCTGGATATTAGAATATTCTTACTTCCAATTTTACTTTATGGGGATAAAATACTAAAACTAAAAGCCATCATTTTCAATTCCTGACTATGATTCTTCTAATGGATAAGTTTTTAAAATTTAAATTACTGTGTTTTATTCAGGAAGAAAGGGAGGTATTTGGGAGGGAAGTGTTGAATCTTCGCCATCAACTTCAAGAAATGTTTGTTCACCAATCACTGCCTGGAGCAGGGAATGAGGAGTCAGTTGATTATCTTTGTTGGATGGGGAGTGGAAGTGAGGATGAAGTTCTTATGTCACCTACACCATTGCATTCGATTGTAAGTGACTGCTCGAAGACTTTATCTCATTTGAAAAGTATTCTCGATGGAAAGTTGAACTCCGCGGACACCATTAAGGGGCTCAATTCAGTTCTTTATACAAAGGAGAAAGAGGTTGAAGACCTCAACTGGAAACTTGCAGAGTCTAATGTGTGCCAAGATGTGGTTATTTCTTACATGGGTTCTGTTTGTGAAATTTGGTCCAAATCACTGGAACAATCAGTTGGTGCTCGTGAAGAGTTGCATGAAAGTAAGAGAAGGGAAGATTCTTTACTGGAGAAGATAAATATGCTTGAAGATGAAAACAGGAGAATGGTTGAAGAGATTAGAAAGATGAGAGAAGGATTGGAAATTGCCAATGCAGAAACTAACAAAACAAAATTGGAGCTTGAGCAAGCCGAGAACAAGCTGGCCGGGGCAAGAGAAAAGCTGAGTATTGCAGTGACAAAGGGAAAATCATTAGTGCAACACCGTGATGCACTGAAGCAGTCAATAGCTGAGAAGACAAGTGAGCTGGAGAAGTGTATGCTTGAGTTGAATCAGCAGTCTACTGCAGTAAAATCTTCAGAAGCGAGAATTGTGGAGCTGAATCAACTGTTGTTTGATAAAACGAATGAACTTGAGAAGTGTATGACAGAGCTGCAACACAAGTCTACTACCTTAGAGTCCATTGAGATTAGTGCTATGGAGAAGATGGGCGAGCTAGAGAAATGTTCGTTTGAGCTTCAACAGAAATCTGAGGCCTTAGAGAAAAGTGAAACCTACTGTGAGGAGCTGAAGCAATGGTTATCTGAGAAGAATGGTGAACTTGATAAAATTTTGTTGGAGTTGCAACAAAAATCTGATGCCTTTGAATGTGCAGAAGCCAGTGCTGTGGAGCTGAGGCAAACATTAGGCGAGAAGGCTATTGAACTCGAGAATTGTTTGCAGAAATTGCAACAGATGGAGATTTCTGATAGCATTATTGAGGAGCTGAAGGTTTCGTTAGCTGAAAAGACTAATGAGTTAGAAAAGTGCATGTTGGAGTTGCAACAGAAGTCTGATGTTCTAATGTCAACTGAAAATATTGCTGAAGAGATGAGGCAAACATTAGGTGAGAAGACTATTGAGCTTGAGAACTGCATGCAGAAATTGCAACAGTTAGAGATTTCTGAAAGTGTTATTGAGGAGCTGAAGATGTCACTATCTGGAAAGACAAATGAGCTTGAGAAGTGCTTGCTAGAGTTGAAACAGAAATCTGATGCTCTAGAAGCTTCCGAGATCAGTGCTGAGGAGTTGAGGCAGACAATAGGAGTGAAAACTATTGAACTTGAAAACAGCATGCATAAATCGAGACAGTTTGAGATTTCCGAAAACATTATTGAGGAGGTGAAGATGTCATTATCTGAAAAGACTAAAGAGCTCGATATGTGCCAGCTGGAGTTGAAACAGAAGAATGATGCTCTAGAAGAGTCCGAAGTCAGTGCTGAGGACTTGAGGCAGACATTAGGTAAGACGACTACTGAACTTGTTAGTTGCTTGCAGAAATTGCAACAATTAGAGACATCTGAAAACATTATCGAGCAGTTGAAGGTGTCGTTAACTGAGAAGACAAATGAGCTCGAGAAGTGCTTGTTAGAATTGGAAAGAAAGTCGGACACTTTACAGACTGATACATCCACTACCGAGGAGCTGAGACAAACCCAAACTTTGGTTTACTCACTTCAAGATTCACTCTCAGAAAGGGATCATATTCTTCACGAAATAGAAGAAATGACACAATATATTGAATCTTCAGACTTGCGAAGTATGGAGGTTGTCGAGAGAGTAAGGTGGTTTATTAATCAAAAACATAAATCAGACGAAGTTCTCTTGGACATCAACAAAATTAAAGATTCATTGTCTTCCATTGTGCTACCTGATTCCATTTCATCAACTGAATTAGATTCTCAAATTTCTTGGCTTGTGAAGTCTTTCACTCAGGCGAAGGAGGATATAGTCAGATTGCTAGAAGAAATTAACGGTGCAAAGCTTGCAATGGCATCACATGAATCTGAGTTGTCTGAGACACACAAAGAGATTGACAATTTGACAGCATTGCTCTCAGAAGCAAACAAGGAGAAAGGTTATGTCCAGGATGCCCATGAAGGCCTTAAACATAAGTATGAAAAGCTTGCTCAAAGTTTGTCTTTAATTTCTAGTGAAAACAATGGGCCTATGAAGGAACTAACAGAGAGATCTGTGAGTCTTTTAGATGATCAATCATCTGTTGATGCAGATTTGTTGATCGAAAAATGCATCAATGCAATCAGTTTAAAAATGAGTACATCCCTTGATGAGAGAAAACAATTGGAAGAGATGCAAATTTTACTCTTTGTAAAATATCAGGAACATAAGCTATGTGAGAATATACTAGAAGAGGAGCTAATTGGCCGATCAATTGAGCTGGAAACAGCAGTGGAGAAAGTAAATTCTTTGAGAAGTGAGCAAGAAGCCTTGCAAAAAGAACTGGAGCGAGTGGAGGAGAGATCTTCTTTAATTAGGGAAAAATTATCCTTAGCAGTGAAGAAAGGGAAGGGTTTGGTGCAAGAACGTGAAGGATTCAAACACTCTCTGGATGAAAAAAATTCTGAAATTGAAAAGCTAAAGCAAAAGATCCAGCTTCATGAATCTGCTATAGTTGAGCACAAGGAACAGATTAGTAGTCTGTCTGCTTATCCAGAACTTGTTCAAAAGCTGGAGTCTGATATTGCTTCCTTAACGGCAGTGGCTGAGTCTATAGAAAAAATTGTTCTTCCTACTGATAAATTCTTTGAAATGCCTGTCGAGAAGGTGTATTGGATTGCAGAGTATATCCATGAATCGGAAATTTCAAAAGCTTGTATGGGAAAGCAGCTAGAAGAAGTAAAACCCGAAGTTACATTACAAGCTAGTAAATTAGCTGAAGCATTAGCAACTATACAATCATTAGAGGGTGAACTATCTATAAGAGAAAAACATATATATGATGCTAGTCAAGAGAAAAAGGAGATTGAACAAGAGTTAGAGAAACTGAAAGATGAAAGCTTTTTACGAGTGAGTAAGTTAGAAGAGGCTCATGCAACTATAAAGTCACTAGAAGATGAATTAGTAAAGGCATCTAATAGTATATCTATTCTCGAGGCAGAAAAAATGGAAATTGAATCCAAAAGCAAAGAGGAGATAATTTCATTGAATGACAAATTGGCAGAATGCATGGAAGAATTGGTAGGAACTCGTAGTAGTTTGTTAAACCAGTCAGATCAGATGGTTAGTCACCTCGGAAATCTTCAGATGCTTCTCAAGGATAAAGGCTTATTCTCCTTAATGACAGATGAATTTAGGAGAAAGGTCGAAGGTTTGAGGCAAATGGGGATTTTAATTCACGAGCTTCACATCCAGTTTAATGAGATAGGACTCCAAGTTGATTCTGGCTTACAGGTAGTTGTCGAGCAACTTCCCTTATGTTTATTAGTTATGTAGTTATTCATTTGTTGCATGCTTTCTTATCAATATATTTATATGTTTCTTTGTCTAGCTAGCAGAGCAAATAATATATTGAAGTTTAAATTAATATCGAGAATATGTGGTGTAGTACCAACTTAGATGATGCTCATTGTAGATGACATATCATACAATAAAACTCCATGATATAACATGAAAGTCTTTATACCTGAAAATTTTTGGACAGCTTTAGGATTCATTTAGTGTATCCAACTTGGCTGGTGGTCTGCCGCCTAAATCAGTCATCCTTTATCTTGGCCGGGAGCGATAAAGAAAATGATATTTTGAACACAAAATGACAAAATATAAGTCCATGATCTGGTGTAAGTATTTAATAATGCAAAATGAATCGGGACATTTGTAGTAGAGATGATGCAAATGAAGAGGAGTCGTACATGTGAAAGTCCCCACCACTAGGCTAAAACTTCGAAGTTGTAGAAGGGTTGAGGGAAATTGTACTTGTGTTTTAACATGCCCCCTCAGGTCGAGAGCTCATTTTTATGGGTCAAAGAAACGAGATAAATGCCCAACAAATTGTGGGCCGAGACCTGGACTATACGCAACATTTTTTTTAATATATTATTTTTATATATTTTTATTTGTATAAATCCGTATTTTAATTGCGTAGCCGGTGGGAGTCGAACCTGGGTTGTACCATGTGAAAGTCTCTTCCACTAGGCTAAAACTTCGAAGTTGTAGAAGGGTTGAGGGAAATTGTATTTGTATTCTAACCATACACATTCTACCCGTGGTGGAGCTTAGATAACCAACACGATTTACATGCTACCTGTGGCTTCAACAGGGTCATACACATTCTAATATGAATGTTAAGAGCGGCACAGTAAAGATGTCACAATTTGGTAATTAGATACATCAATCATCATTGTGAATGTGTGTGTGAGAGAGAGTTGTACACATTCTAACATGAATGTTGAGTATGTGTGAGGAAGGATTACAAAAGAAAAACATGATCCACATCGTTTACTGTTTTAAGTGATCTTCATATCAAAAAACGTAGGACTATTTGTAAACACTAGACTTACACATGTTTTCTGCATCATCCATTTGGTTGCAAAGTGAACGGGTTTTCAGCAATTGAACTAGTGAGAGAACTTACTGCATGGGCACCCATGTTCAACCGTCATGATATTTCATCCTCTTATGTTTTACAATATGCAGAACACTTTGAACGGTGTGAATCACATTTCTTATTTTTTATCCTTCCTTATTCAACCACCAATATATATTTCAAATCACAGACTTCTTCTAGAATCCTAAATTAAAGAATTTAGGTACGCTTTACCTTTCTCATAATCCAAGAAAGCAAAATAGGAATAAAACAATCCAATTATTACTGGAATAAAATCCTAGAATAAGAACAGAAAGAAAATGTTTCAACATTTGACTGCATTTTCAAATTTTCATGATTGACTGAATATTATACTATATCATGAAATTCCTTTGAAATTTCAATAGACTCAACCTGATCAATGTAACAATCCAACTTCTCTTTTTTCTTCCGTTTATTTTCTTTTATTTTGATTTTTTCCTAAATAAAATCTAAATTTATATTTGACATTTCGTTGTTTAAGAATGTACATCTGGCCTCCGAGCTTGGTTCGCTCATCCAAAAGATAAGTATCCTAATCATGCCTTTCAGATTTGGTTGATATAAACAGATGAATTTCTATATCAAATAATCTATATAATAAATCACAAGGCAATTTGAAAAAAAGCTATTAAGTGGCTTTCCTTCAATTGAAACAAAATCAATGGCTCACATTCACCATCCAAAAGACATTTCCCCCCCCCAAAATTAATCCCCCCCCAAAAAAAAGAAACATAAATCATCCTTACTTTATTACTCTCTCTTTCTCTCTCATATCTCTTCACTTTTCTGATGGATGGTTAGTAGTAACACTAGCATGCTGGATTTTCTTAAACTTCTTTATGAGGTTTGCCTGCATTTTCTCTATGTTCTTTACTTTGCCTGCATTTTCTTTATGTGCTTACACTTTTCATATGCTGCATTGTTCACGAAGACGTGCCGTAAGCACGTGTCCACGGACAACCCTAGTTGGATAATACAAGTTAAAGTTGGATTATCAGTTAAATGGTAGTATAATATTCTGAGCAACTGTAGACAGAGTTTAGAAAAGAGGAGGCTTCTTTTTGTTCCTCCCAGAAATTTGCTGCAACTTGAGGAGTGCTAATCAGAAAAAAAAACCCGTTCTAGTAGGGCCTGTTTATAAAAGACAGGATATAAATCTTCAGATTGTTGGGGAGGAGAAAGGGGGTTTAATAAGAACAGAACATTATCAGTTATGGTCTGTCTCATAGTTCCCCTTTACAAGATTCTCTGTATTTCCTTTTGCAAAACTTTTTTGTTTTTGTTTTTGTGTAATCTCTTAGCAAGTAGTAGTAAATAACATCCTTTTCCCAATTATATCCTGGCAATTTCAAATAATTCATTAAAACTTTGGCACATGCATTATTGACTGATGAGTTCGAGGAATTGTATAGCCTAACTAAAATTTATAAAACTGTGGACGGTTCATCTCTTTTGTGATATGGAATCTTTCTTCTGTAGGACCATATTTAGTGTAAAGATCCTGGGAAGGTCTGTTTCTATCCATGTGTTTCAAATGACTCAAAATCTAAATTGCAATCAGCTTTCTATCGCTTCTATACTCTTACCAGAGCATGGGATTTTCAGCTTTGGTGTTGTTTTTGTTGTCATTTCCTTTCATGGAAAAAGTTGATCAAATTGTGAACTTTATTTATCCAGCATTTCATTAATTTTGTCTGTAAAGTAAGCTTATTTGTCATAAATAGATAGGTATATATGCTTTTGAAGATTCTATTATGTGAACAAATTTTTTTTCTTCAAAAGTATTGATTTATTTCATGATGATCTCATCTTTTTACTCGCATAGAAGGTAATCTATGATACAGCTTTTGTTTAACTTCTCCCAGATTGTTTAGTTTTATCATAATGCCTGTCCTTGATGTTACTTTTGTTTTGTCTATATTTGAACATTATGCATTGAAATGTTGCATTTTGATATATATATATAGGGATTTCTTCCATTGCAAATGCAAATGTTTTGCAAACGCGTGCACACCACTTGACCCGTCATTGGCAATGACGGGTTAAGGCTTAAGGCAAAAATTTATATTTTGCCTTAACCCGTCATTGGCAATGACGGGTCAAGTGGTGTGCACGCGTTTGCAAAACATTTGCATTTGCAATGGAAGAAATCCCACATATATATATATATATATATATATATATATATATATGGGTAAAAGGGATATGAGCAACTTGCTCATTTAGTAAATGAACAATTGATTATGTGGCATGCATGTGATACATTGGACAACTAACCCTTTTAAGACTTTTCCAATCACATGTATGCCACATCATCAATTGCTTATTTACTAAATGAGCAACTTGCTCATAACCCTTTTTCCCTATATATATATATATATATATATATATATATATATATATGTCAACTGGAACGTTGCATATGAATATGAAGATGGTTACTTGATAGAAGATTATTTGTCATTAAAACTCGACCATTTTTCTTTGTAAGAAAATTGAGGGATGCAGTTTTTACCAGACTATGAATTGTTATGACTTACCATGCAAAAGAAAGAAAAAAGTCAAAAGACACTTTTCCATGCTATTTCTATAATGCTGGTCTATTCTTGCGTCCTTATCTTTTCTTTCCTTGCTCCATAGATTTGGTAAGCTAACTTGGAGCTCTCATGATGTAAACTTAGCCCTAAGTAGAGAATTTCTAAGAATATTAAAAGATTGGCAAATATTTATTAAATATGAAAGTTAGGTTAATTTGTCTATTTTCATCTCCCTTTGGCGGATTTGGATTTCGTTTCACGGCTAGAAGTGGACATTAGAGTGTGTGTTGAGTCTAGAGATTTAAATGTAAGTCACTTACATTTGTGTTGCTCAATGATTTATGGTTCTTCTCCTCCTTTCTTTAAGATGGTGGACCACTTCGACCCAGCTGGAGATGACGACTGGCACATTGTTGAGGAGGATTACTATCCCGGGCAAGCTGATTCAGACGAAGAGGATCCTGAAGAATTGGAAGAGGAATGGCCTGAGTCCCGAGAGATCACTCCACCTCCGAATTCATCTGATGATTCCTCCGAGGAAAAACCAGTTCCGAGTAGTCTCATTGTGTCTCTTCAGAGGCAGGTAGAGACTCAGAGGAAGAGAGCAGAGCTGCTGCAGGCACAGTGTGCGAAGAGCAAGGAGAGCATTGCAACTCCCAGTCATCATGTTTGGGAACTCAAGAAGAGGAAAAACATGTACGATGTACTTAAGGAGGAAGTGGCTGAACTACGGAAAGAGCTTCGAGAAGCCGTACCAGCAGGGGCGAGTATTTGCCTTGACCGAAGCTGACGCTGATGAGGTGGATCACGTCATCACTGGTTCGAGAAGCTGACGTTTACCAACATGTAATGCTGATTACTTTAGAAATTAAAACTAATAATTGGTTTGATGAATTTTCAAGAATTGAAACAAGTTTAACAAACCCAATTAAAGATTTAAGCCTACAATCAATAATTATACCCAAACGTTCTTAGCAAGTAAAATATTCAATAATGATTCATATTCTAATTAGCAAGTAGAAGCACACACTTAATATTTGTGGACGACAAAAAATTCAGATAATAATCTAAAGATGATAAAACAGTATTACAAATATTTGAGAAATGAAAAGGTTTCATTGGTATTTGATGGAGGGAATCATCGCCAAGGATCTCGGATTGTTATTGGTGTCGAAGGCGGCAAGGGGTTGTGATGAGGACATCCATTCTATTTAGTTTAGTATTTTATTTCAGTACCATATTTGTTTTTGGCAATTATAGTCATGTAATCTTTTTTTTTATGCATTAGAATATTTCTGAGATTTTAGAATATTTTGAGATTTGTATCAAAATTTATTTTGAGCCTATATATAGGCCTTGAGATTAATGAGAAAATATGTCATTCTTGATTAAAAATTATTGTGTTGAGTTTTGCTCTTCTTCTCTCCTTTGTGTGATACAATTGAGATCCAATTATTAGGGTTTATGATAAATTCTAATACAATTTTAGAGTTAGTGATTAACTCTAAAATCTACCCCAAATTAAAAAATCCCCAAATAAAAACAACCAAAACCCTAATTCCCCTACCCTCTCCCCATTGTCTTCTTCCTCCTACCCCAACCCCGACCGAAACCCTAGTTTCTCCACGTCGCGACCTCGACACCACAGCCCCCTGCCCTTCCAAAAATCCCGTCGCCTTTACCCTGGGCCCATCCTCTCATCCTCATCCCCCTGCTCTCCCTACTCCCGCCCTCTATCATCTTCAACCTACACCCCTGAAACACAAAGCCCCTGATCGCCACCCTTCCTCGCTCACTTCGACGCCCATCCAGCCACTAGCCAACCCCAGCCCGACCACCCCCTGGTCCCCTCTTCCTGTCGTGCCCCCGCGACGCAACCAGCGCCGTCTGCCCTCGCAACCTCCCGTCGCCAGCACCCCTGTCGTCACTGCCGTCCAACACCCCCGAGGCATACGTAGCCAGTCGATGCACCACCCATCGCCTGATCCAGCGGACTGTTCTTCCAACAGTGGCTTCACCTTCGATTGTCGCAATTGTTCTTCGAACTCTCGGTATACTCTTTCCACTTTTAAATATTTGTGTTATACTGCCTTATCTTCTCTACTATATTATTTGATAATTCTATCGTCTACAAATATTAAGATTGAGTGTTCCACTTGCGTGATTAGAGTACGAATCAATATTGAATCTTTTACTTGCTAAGAACACTTAGGAATTTAATTATTGATTATTAAAATTGAATTATTAATTGGGTTTGTTAAACGTGATTCAGTTCTTTAAAATCCATCAAACCGATTAATTGTTTAAAATTTCTAACTTTGATCCGCACTACGTGTTGGTAAAATTAATCCATTAAGAATCTTGGAAATTCTCTATCTTAGGGTTAGTTTTACATTATTTTTGGTATCAGAGCCAAGGTTCGTAAGACCCGAGTTCTTGCATCATTTAGGCATCAATTTAGGATCGTGTAGTCTTTTATTTTTCTTTCTTTATTTTAGATCATTTCATATTCATTTAAAAAAAAAAAAATTAGCACACACGACCCCTTAGTTTTCCCCTTTTTTGGTGAATGCGTCTTCGCAGCACCATCACAGATCCTGACGAGTCTTTCTTATCCCTCCCAAATCACCCAATTAGAAACCCTAGATCTTTCCTACCTGAAATGGACAACTCTGATATTTTCGCTACCCTTGCTGCCATTCAAGCAACTCTTGCCAATATCAATCAGAGGCTTGAGAAAGTGGAATTAAATCAAACCGTTGCACTTGAGCTTCATGCTAATCGTCAGATCCCTCAAGGGAATGTTTGTGACGATCGACGTCAAGAATGTGACCCTGACGAACAATATAAGAAGAACGTTAAGGCTGATGTTCCCCATTTTGAAGGCTACATGGAATCCTAAGCTTATCTCGATTGGATCCGTGCCATGGACCACTACTTTGTGTGGTTTGACATGAGCGAAGTCCTGAAGGTTAAATTTGCCACAATGAAATTGACGGGTAAAGCTCAACAACACTGGACCAATCTTGAACATGCCCGTAGAGGTCCAGGCCTGACACCCAGAAGCCATGAAAGAGAAGCTCACTGAGAGATATGTATCGTTATCGTTCCACACCCGATTGCTAGATTCGTGGAACCAACTTTATCAAGGAAGTAAATCCACACAAGAATATGTTGATAAATTTGATGACTTCCTTATTCGGTACAATGCTTTAGGTAAAGAGAGTGAAGAACAAACTCTCTCTAGGTTCAGGGCTGGATTACGAGCCGATCTGGTGAACGAGCTAATTCGTAGAAATGTGGACTCATTAGCGGCAACTTATGCTCTTGTCCTCGATATGGATTCCCTTAAAGCAAGTTTCCATTACAAGTCCATCGATTCGATGGATCATTCCTCTAGAATGAATCCTCCTGATCCCTCTAGACCTGAGCACTTCTCTCCTCAGTACTCTAACAAGTCTTACCCAAACAAACATACTTCAAATTCCTATCCACTTAGAAATGACAACACGCGTAAGAATACTGAAAGTGACTATTTTAAAATTGATCCTCTTACCAAGTGCTATAAATGTAAGTGATATGGCCATGTTGCTGTCAACTGTCCCAGTCCAAGTAGGATCAATATAGTAGAGGGTACCGCAGTCATCGCTGATGAGCCCGACAATGTTTACCTGTGAACTTAATGTATGTGATGACTTTGATGAAAAAGAGGATGACCAGTCTCTCAATTGTATTTAGTCTGCCCAGTCACCTCCATTGAGTGTACCTGAGTCACTCATCCATTCCCAAGTCACTTGGCAGTCTATAGATTTTATTCATGTGTTAGAACATCCTAGAGTCATAGAATATGCACCCACATTTGCATATCACATTCATGACTTGCATAGAGAAATTTTCAAGGAACTTAATAAGAATTATTTTAACTACAATTTAATAGCAGATACTAAAAGGAAATTTATAACTTATGATATTGGTGACGAAGTGGTGGTTCGGATTCGTCCGGAACGGTTTCCAGCTGGATTCGTTAAGAACTTGAACATACATGCTGTAGGCCCATTTAAGATTCTACAGACAATCAATGATAATACCTATGTCGTTGACCTTCCTGGAGGCTTTAGCATAAGTAAGACTTTTAATATTGAGGATCTAGTACTCTATGAAGGCTCAAAATTCAACCATAGAAATTTTCTTATAGATGAGCCCATCCTGCAGCCTAATGGTGAGATTCCCACATTTACCCCTCTACCTGATACTATTTACCCACTGACAGAAGAATTGAATAATATTTTAGATGATCCGATAATCTCTACAAGAGATGGTGGTATGCACAAGTATTTGGTGAGGTGGAAGAACAAGCCGAAGTCTGATGATACTTACAGTGATCGTGAGGAGTTCCCACAACTGGATCCAGATCTTTTGGAGCACCATGACAGGATCACTGGTTTTGACTCGACTGGGTCGAGCTCTCTCCCATCCGAAAGAATGATGAGGACATCCATTCTATTTAGTTTAGTATTTTATTTCAGTACTATTTTTGTTTTTGGCAATTATAGCCATATGTAATCTTTTTTTTATGCATTAGAATATTTCTGAGATTTGAGATTTGTATCAAGATTTGTTTTGAGCCTATATATAGGCCTTGAGATTAATGAGAAAATATGCCATTCTTGATTAAAAATTATTGTGTTGAGTTTTGCTCTTCTTTTCTCCTTTGTGTGATACAATTGAGATCCAATTATTAGGTTTGTGATAAATCCTAATACAATTTTAGGGTTAGTGATTAACTCTAAAATCTACCCCAAATTAAAAAATCCCCAAATAAAACCAACCCAAACCCTAATTCCCCTCCCTTCTCCCCATTGTCTTCTTCCTCCTACCCCAACCCTGACCGAAACCCTAGTTTCTCCACGTCGCGACCTCGACACCACAACCCCCCTGCCCTTCCAAAAATCCCGTCGCCTTTATCCCGGGCCCATCCTCTCATCCTTATCCCCCTATCCCTCCCTACTCCTGCCCTCTATTGTCTTCAACCCACACCCCCGAAACCCAAAGCCCCTGATCGCCACCCCTCCTCGCTCACTTCGATGCCCATCCAGCCACTAGCCAACCCCAGCCCGACCACCCCCCTGGTCCCCTCTTCCTGTCGTGCCCCCGTGACGCAACCAGCGCCGTCCGCCCTCGTAACCTCCCGTCGCCAGCACCCCTATCGTCACTGCCGCCTAGCACCCCCGAGGCAGACGCAGCCAGCTGATGCACCACCCATCGTCAGATCCAGCGGACTGTTCTTCCAATAGTGGCTTCACATTCGATTGTCGCAATTGTTCTTCGAACTCTCGGTATACTCTTTCCACTTTTAAATATTTGTGTTATACTGCCTTATCATCTCTATTATATTATTTGATAATTCTGTCGTCCACAAATATTGAGATTGAGTGTTCCACTTGCGTGATTAGAGTACGAATCAATATTGAATCTTTTACTTGCTAAGAACACTTAGAGATTTAATTATTGATTGTTAAAATTGAATTATTAATTGGGATTGTTAAACGTGATTCAGTTCTTAAAAATTCATCAAACCGATTAACTGTTTAAAATTTCTAACTTTGATCCGCACTACGTGTTGGTAAAATTAATCCATTAAGAATCTTGGAAATTCTCTATCAAAGGATTAGTTTTACATCAGGCTGCCTGTTGTTGTCCTGGGTGGGGGTGTTGTGGTGGAAGCAACCGGAGAGGCGGTCGGCGGGTTAGGGATTTTGATTTCGGATTTGAAGTGGATTTGGGGGATTAGGGTTACGTATGTGAAGAGATTTGGGGATTAGGGTTTCGAAATTGAGGAAGGGGACGGATGGGGGTGAGAGGCGCAGTCGGCGTTGTCGGTGGTCGGCAAGGGCATCTAGGGGGGTTTCGGGGGTGTTTGGAGGAGGGTGGCTTTGGTGTAGGGGTTGTTGGGTTCGGGAAAAGGGAGCGCGAAGGAGGAGAAAGGGGCTCGGGTTGGGTTCATGAAGAGGGAGCGGGAGGGAGGAGAAAGAGGGGGCTTCGACAGGGGGTTGCTGAGGGGTTTCGGGAGGAAGGTGGAGAAGAAGTAGACGGGGGTTTTTAATTTAGGGGTGGAATCTAGGGTTTCTCACAAACCCTAAATGTCTTTGGATTTCTCACAAACCCTAATATTTTTTTATGGTCTCACACACACAAGAAAAGGATGCAGAGCTATAACTCAACATAGTAATTTTTTTAATTAGTCAAAGCATACATTCTCATTATTCTCAAGACCTATATATAGGCTTAAAACAAAATCTCAATACAAATTTTCAAAATATTCTAATGCAGAAAATAAAGGGTGCAAATTGCAAAACTACTACATATGGCTAAAATGCCCAAAAACAAATAAAAATTGCTGAAATAAAGATAACTATGCTACCGGAATAGCCATCCTAGACATCGCCATCCTAGACGATGTCTGCCCAAATCGTCTCGAAATGATGTCTTCATCATCTCGTCTCCACAAGATAACAGTATAATACTTATTTTTAAATTGGTTATTCACAGCGCCCAAATCGTCTCGAACTGATGTCCTCATCATCTCGTCTCCACAAGATAAGAGTATAATGTTTATTTATAAATTGGTTATTCTCCGAGCAAGTGCACCATTTTAATTAGTCTGAACTGCAAAGTAGGACAGGATTATATTTTTTTGATATGCGAGAACTTTTAGCACAGTTTCCTAATTTAATCAGTAGCTACCATAACATATAACATGACAAATCCATGGAAGTAGATATGTAGTCTTCGTGTGTTTCAAGGACATTGGAACAGATTTCAGTTTGTTATTTTTAATTATTGAATTTTGTTGGTGTACCTGACCCATGTGTTTTCCTGTTATTTGCAGCTTGATTTTTCAAATCTTTTTTCTGCTCTTCCAAATTTTGAGGACTTCATTAATAAGGAAACCTTGGACTCAGAGATGAGTACAGAGGAACTTGGTAGCGTAAAGACCTTATCTAATATTGTTGAAGGGCTCCATTCCCAGGCCAAACTTCTAGGAGACAGATTCCAGAGCTTATCTAAATATGCAGACGATCATATTGCAATGACATTTCAAGTGTTACAAGCAGCAAAAGATGAATTTATGCACATGATTGAATTCAGCAAATCGTTGAAGCTAAGTGTGAAGACATTAGAAGCCCAAAATGAAGCTCAAAAGCTTAAAATATCTTCATTAGAGAAAGAGATGATGGCCCTTCTTTCTTCATGCAAAGATGCCACTAAAGAGCTGGAAATTGACTTCAGTGATTCATTAGAGCTTGATCCAGATCTTGACATAACCGGCCCCCACCCATCTTCAAAATCGACAGAATATTCTAAAGCATCAGAGAGTTTATTACTGGCTGTTAAAAGAATAAGAATTCAAGCCCAGAAGTTGTTCAGTGTCAATGAGGTCTTGGACAATTCTGTGACGGATTTGAAGAAAAAAATTAAACAAGCAGAGTTAACTGCTGAAACTTCTATTCAGAATAGACAATTAAGCCAAGAGAGAATTTTAAAGTTGGAGAATGATCTTGAGGAATCACAAAATGTTTGCAGCGAGATGAAAGAAAAGCTAGTGGATTACCAGGACAGAGAGCATACGTTGAAGGATAAAGAGGCAGAACTTTTATCTTTGCAGGCTGCTTTAGCTTCAAAAGACAGAGGTAACTTAAAAGTTAAAACTCTTCTTTGAACCAGAGTTCTTATCTATTTAGCATGGACACTTATCATTTAGCAATACCTGTACAGACAGACACTTCATGGACTCTCCTTGAACACGTTTCATACGTTTCTCATGTGTCCTAGATTTTATAGAGTGATGCTAGTTCTACTCAAGATTTGTACACTCAAAATGTACTCAACAGAGTAAGAGTGGAGCCCACAAGCAAGCAATTAGTCAAGATGTTATATTTTTCATGGGCTCCACATTCTTGTGTTTTGGATTACATTTTGAGTTCAGAAAACTTTACTACAAAAAGCATTATTCGATTTTGTATTATATCTTATATGTTGGGCACTCCACGAATATATTTTAAACATATAATCATCAGTTTTCTAACTCCCTTTTACATTTCTAGTACTACTTAATGCTTATTACTTCCATACTAGTGAGGACATCAAATCTGTTTTATTTTATTTTGAGATTTAGCAATATATAGTTTATTTGAAAGATGTATTTGAGAGATGTTATGTTTTGACCCAAATTGCTCTTTGGGCCCGTTGGGCTTTATATCTTCATATATATGTAAGAGATAAGAATCAAGTAAAAAAAAACTTTGATCAACAATTCAGCTCTCTCTCTTCCCTTCTCTTCCTCATCTCAAACCTTAGAAACCCTATCAAATTGGTGAACCCGACGTGAAGAAGTCTCTCACCAATCGACTGCGGTTAAAATTGTGTTTCTACACCCTTCGCATGGTTGAAGGTACGTCAACTTCCGATCATATTACGGAGTTTGCATCTATTTTGAATGACTTAAGTAAGATTGATGTTAAGGTGGATGACGAGGACCAAGCCCTTTTGTTATTGTGCTCATTATCCGCATCATACAAGGCTTTTAGAGACATGTTGATTTATAGTAGAGACAAAATTTTTCTTGAGAATGCTAAGAGCAATTTGCAAGCCAAGTTGCACATTGATAGTGAAATGACCAATAATGAGAAAGGTAGTCAAGGTGTTGGTTTGGTTGTTGATCGAGGTAGGTCATGGGACCGAAACTCGAAAGATACAAGGACCCGTTCGAAGTCTAGGCACAAGAATTTGACGTGTAACTATTGTAAGAAGAAGGGACACGTTAAGGCCGATTGTTTCAAACTTAAAAATAAACAAAAGGCGGATAGTAAAGGTTCTTCTTCGGAGGAGGCCAATGTGGCCGAATGTGACACGGTTGATACTTTTTGTGTGATAGATACCAATGTTGATGATATACATTGTTGGGTGATGGATATGGGTGCTTCGCAACACATGACTCCAAATAGAGATTGGTTTGAGACTTATGAGCCTACGGATGGTAAGGTTCTCATGGAGAACAACAATATGTGTAAGGTTGTCGGAATTGGTTCGGTGACAATTAAGTTCCATGATGGAAAGGTCCGAAGGTTGACGGGTGTGAGGCATATACCCGATTTGTCTAAGAATTTGATTTCCTTTGTGTCTCTTGAAGAAAAGGGGTGTAAGTTCCAAAGTGAAGGTGGACTCCTTAGAGTTTCTAAAGGGGCTCTCACAATCATGAAGGCGAAGAGAATTGGAACTCTTTATTTCCTACATGGTTCCACGGTCACGGGCTCGGCCGCCATTGCACGTTCGGGTACTATCTCGGATGAGGATGTTAAGAGGCTCTGGCATACGAGATTGGGGCATATGAGCGAGCGAGGAATGACCATTTTGAGCAAGAGAGGCTTGTTGTGTGGCCAATGCACGGACAACTTGAAGTTTTGTGAGCATTGTGTATTTGGCAAGCATAAGAGGTTGAGCTTCTCCACGGCCATTCATTCGACCAAGGAAACACTGGACTACATCTATTCGGATTTTTGGGGACCTTCTCGCGAGCCTTCCAAAGGTAATGGTTCTCGTTACATGCTTACTTTCATTGATGATTTCTCAAGGAAGGTTTGAGTTTATTTCTTGAAAGAGAAAAGTGATGTGTTTCGCACCTTCAAAGAATGGAAGTCACTTTTGGAGAACCAAACGGGAAGGAAAGTTAAGAGGTTGAGAACCGATAACGGTTTGGAGTTTTGCAATCGTGAGTTTGATAATTTTTGTAAGGCCGAAGGGATTGTTCGGCACAAGACGGTGGTCAACACTCCACAACAAAATGGTGTTGCAGAAAGGATGAATAGGATACTACTTGAAAGGTCTAGAAGTATGCTTTCAAATGCGGGTTTGGGTAAGGAGTTTTGGGCGGAAGCCATTAACACATCTTGCTATTTGGTAAATCGATCTCCTACCACTTCAATTGAGTTGAAGACACCCGAAGAAGTGTGGTCGGGTAAGACGGCCGATTATTCGAATTTGAGGGTGTTTGGTTGTCCCGCTTATGCACATGTGAATGAAGGAAAGTTGGAGCCTAGATCGAAGAAGTATATTTTTGTTGGGTATGCCGCAAATGTGAAGGGATATAAGTTGTGGTGTCCCGAATCATCCAAGTTTCTTATTTCAAGAGATGTCATTTTCAATGAGTCGGCCATGTTGAAGACAAATGATGTTGCACCCGAGCCGACTATTAAGGAGAATGAGACGGTTGAGAAGGTGGAGTTTGAGGTGCCGGTCCAAGAAGGTGATGATTTGATCTCACATGATGATGTCAATTTGGAGGATGTCCAAGAAGAGGCACAACCATATGCATTGGCAAGGGACCGAGCTAGAAGAGAAACACGACCACCTACAAGGTATGGATACTCTGACTTTGTTTATTGTTTGGCAATTGCAGAGGAAGTGGAGTATTGTGAGCCATCTTCCTACAAGGAAGCCATTTCTTCTAAAGATGCGGCCAATTGGGTTGCCGCTATGAATGAAGAGTTACAATCCTTGCAACAAAATGAGATTTGGTCTCTTGTGAATCCTCCGAGTGGTAAGAGGATTGTGGGTTGCAAGTGGGTGTTTAAGAGGAAGATTGATGGCTCAAATTCCGCGGATTTTCGATACAAGGCAAGGCTCGTGGCTAAAGGGTATAGTCAAGTCCAAGGTGTGGACTTCAATGATGTGTTCTCTCCTGTAGTTAAGCACACCTCCATTCGAGTTTTGCTCTCTTTGGTGGCAATGAAGGATTTGGAATTGGAGCAAATGGATGTGAAAACTGCCTTCTTGCATGGTGATTTGGAGGAGCAAATTTATATGAGCCAACCGGAGGGTTTTGAGGTTGCGGAAAAGAAGGACCGTGTCTTTTGAAGAAGTCCCTTTATGGCCTTAAGCAATCACCGCGGCAATGGTATAAAAAGTTCGACTCATTCATGGTGAGTATTAATTTCCATCGTTCCAATTATGATAGTTGTGTTTATTTCAAGAAGTTGGATGGTGGGGATTTCATTTACTTGTTGCTCTATGTGGATGACATGTTGATTGCATCCTCAAACTTGAAAGAAGTTAGGAGGTTGAAAGAGCAACTAAGTTCGGCATTTGAGATGAAAGATTTGGGGCCACCAAAAGGATTCTCGGGATGGAGATCACAAGGGATAGGTCCAAAAGAAAGTTATTTCTTTCACAAAAGAGTTTTGCCGAGAAAGTGCTACGCCGTTTTGGCATGGAGAAAGCGAATTTCAACACCTCTTGCGACGCATTTCAAGCTTTCGGCCGCTTTAAGCCCAAAATCCGATGATGAGAAGAAATATATGGAAAAGGTTTCATATTCGAGTGGTCGGGAGTCTCATGTACTTGATAGTGTGTACTCGATCCGACATTGCTCAAGCCGTTAGTGTGGTAAGTAGATATCTCTCTTGTCCGGGAAAAGGGCATTGGGAAGCGGTGAAGTGGATCTTCCGCTATTTGAGAGGTACTATTGATGCTCGTTTGGAGTTTGGTAATGGCAAGAAACTAACGGGTTTTGTGGATGCAGATTTTGCGGGTGATTTGGACAAAAGGCGTTCTTTGACGGGTTATGTTTTTACCCTTGGAGATTGTGCAATTAGTTGGAAGTCTACACTTCAAGTCACCGTTGCACTCTCAAGTACCGAGGTCGAATATATGGCAATTACTGAGGCTATTTGGCTCAAGGCATTTGTTGGTGAGATGTCTTCACTGGAGGGTCCTATTACGGTGTTTTTGTGACAACCAAAGCGCGATTCATTTGACCAAGGACCGTATATACCATGAGAAGACGAAGCACATTGATATTCGATACTATTTTGTTCGAGATGTGATCTCGTAAGGCAAGGTTGCTGTGAAGAAGATTGGTACCGAATCGAATCCGGCCGATATGCTCACAAAGCCTCTTCCAATTGCAAAGTTCAAGCTTTGTTCAAGTTTGATGTTGGTTTGTTTCTAGCTAGTTTGAGCTAGTTTTGTTTCTAGCATGTTGCTAGTATATCTTTATGTTTACCTTTGTTTAGGTTATGTTTCCTTTATGCATTTGCTCTATGTTTTTAGTTTTGTTTTAGATGCAATTTGGTTCAAGGTGGAGATTGTTATGTTTTGACCCAAATTGCTCTTTGGGCTCGTTAGGCTTTGTATCTTCATATATATGTAAGAGATAAGAATCAAGTAAAAAAAACATTGATCAACAATTTTGCTGTCTCTCTCTTCCCTTCTCTTCCTCATCTCAGACCCTAGAAACCCTATCAAGAGATTTGTTTTAGATTTGAGAGATTATTTTAGATTTGTTTGAGATTTGTTTTGGATTTGTTTCAAGCCTATATATAGGCCTTGAGAATAATGACAAAATATGATATTCTTGATTAACAAAATTATTGTGTTGAGTTATTGCTCTTCATCCATATTTTTTGTGTAAGACAACTGAGAGAATTATTAGGGTTTGTGAATAGTCCTAATAAAATTTTAGGATTTGTGATAAACTCTAAAACTACCTCCAAATTTCCAAATTAAAATTCTAAATCCTAATCCCAACTCCAAACCGTAAGCCCTCTTCTTCTTCTTCCTCTACATCCCAAAACCCTAGCTCCACTCCCGATCACCCCGTGCCACTCAGCCCCCCCCTTCAACCCTCCTTCATCGCCCTCATCGCCGTCGCCTCCACTTTCAACAACCCACCACCACAGTTTCAGCCACTAGCCCTCTACGCTTTCCTCTCCTTTCCTCTTCGTCGTCGAACCCATCCCCGAAACCCCTTCTCGCCTTTCCTGCTACCACCGCCTTCCGCCGCTTGACAACCCCGTCCTTCCTCCTTGCTGCAACTTACTGACCCTCTCCCTGTGTTGCCGCATCACGTCGCAGCACACCCGACTGCCTCTCACTCGACAACCAGCGCCACCACCTGTAGCCCCCCACTCGTCGCCGCCCTTGCCATTGTCCGCCGTAGACGCCGCTGCCTCCTGCCCACCACAACGCTTCCCCTTCCTCCCTCGCTGCCTCACCACAACAGCCACCTCGGAGCACTAACACCAATTTCTTCGAGCCCGATAATTTCTTTCCACTTCTCGAATATTTGTGTTATTGCTTTATCGTCTCTATAATATTATTTAATTTATCTGTCATATACAAATATTAAAAGTGAGCATTTCTACTTGCTAATTAGAGTACAAATCAATATTGCATCTTTTACTTGCTAAAAACGCTTAGAGATATAATTATTGATTGTTAGAACTGAATCGTTAATTGGGCATGTTATACTTAATTCAATTCTTGAAAATCTATCAAACCTATTACTGTTTTAATTTCTAACTTGATCTGCATTACATGTTGATAAAATTGATCCTTTAAAATTTTTGGAAATTCTCTATTTAGGGTTAAGTTTTACATCATTTTGGTATCATAGCAGAGGTTCTTAAAACTCTAGTTCTTGCATCATTTAGCATTATTTTTTTGCATTCATTCAAAATCGTTGAGTCTTTTTTTTTCCTTTCGTTCTTTTAGATCACGTCAGATTTATATATAAAAAAAAAACTTAGGTGCATTTAGAACATGTTTTCCCAAATTACAGCAAACTCACGACCCCTAGTTTTCCATCGTTGGTGAATGCATCTTCGCAGCACCATCACAGATCCTGAAGAGTCTTTCTTGCCCCTCCCAAACTACCCAATTAGGAACCCTAGACTTCCGCGAACCTCGAACTGAAATGGATAACTCTGATATCTCCACTACCCTAGCTGTCATTCAAGCAACTCTTGTCAATATCAATCAGAGACTTGAGAAAGTGGAATTAAATCAAACTGTTGCCCCTGAGCTTCATGCTAATCGTCAGATCCCTCAAGGGAATGATCATGACGGTCGTCGTCAAGATCGTGATCCTGACGAACAATACAAAAAGAACGTTAAGGCTGATGTTCCCCACTTTATCTCGATTGGATCCGTGCCATGGACCACTACTTCGTGTGGTTTGACATGAGCGAAGCCCTGAAGGTTAAATTTGCCATTATGAAATTGACTGGTAAAGCTTAACAATATTGGACCAATCTTGAACATGCCTCTAGAGGTCGATGCCTGGCACCCATAGCCACTTGGAAAGCCATAAAAGAGAAGCTCACTGAGAGATATGTGCTCCTATCTTTCCACTCTCGAATGCTTGATTTGTGGAATCAATTCTACCAGAGAAGTAAATCCACCCAAGAGTATTTTGGATAAATTCGATGAATTCCTCATTCGGTGCAATGCTTTAGGTAAAGAGAGCGAAGAACAAACTCTCTCTATGTTTAGAACTGGATTACGAGCCGATCTTAGGAATGAGTTAATTCATAGAAACGTGGATTCATTGGCAGGAGCTTATGCTCGTCTTCGATATGGATTCTCTTACAACAAGTTCTCCTTGCAAGTCTAGCAATTTGAGTGATCATTCCTCTAGAATGACCGCTACTGAGCCCTCTAGACCTGTTCCCCCCTCTCCTCAGTATCCTAACAAGTTTTAGCCATGCAAGCCTACTTCAAATCCCTATTCACTTAGAAATGACAACATGGGTAAGAAAAATGGAAGAGACTATTCTAAGATTGATTCTCTTACTAAGTGCTATAAATGCAAGAGATACGGCCATATTGCTGGCAACTGTCCCAGCTCAAGTATGATCAATATAGTAGAGGGTACCGCTGTCATCGCTGATGAGCTCGACAACGAGTTTACTTATGAACCTCATGTAAGTGATCGTGAGGAGCTTCCACGCTTGGATTCAGATATTTTGGAGCACAATGACAGGATCACTGGTTTTCACTCGATTAGGTCGAGCCCTTTCCCACCCGGAGAGAATGATGTGGACATCAAATTTGGTTTATTTTATTTTGAGATTTAGCAATATGTAGTTTATTTGAGAGATTTATTTGAGAGATTTGTTTTAGATTTGTTTTAGATTTATTTTGGATTTATTTTGAACTTATATATAGGCCTTGAGAATAATGAGAAAATATGATATTCTTGATTAAAAATTATTGTATTGAGTTATTGCTCTTCATCCCTCTTTTTTGTGTGAGACAACTGAGAGAATTATTAGGGTTTATGAGTAGGTCCTAATAAAATTTTAGGATTTGTGTTAAACTCTAAAACTATCTCCAAATCCTCAAATTAAAATCCTAAACCCTAATACCAACTCCAAACCCTAGCCCCTCTTCTTCTCCACCACCATCTTCTTCTTCTTCTTCTTCCTCTACATCCCAAAACCCTAGCTCCACTCCCGATCACCCCGCGCCACTTTCAACAACCCACCACCATAGCCTCAACCACCAGACCTCAATGCCTTCCTCTCCCTTCCTCTTCGCCGTCGAACCCATCCCTGAAACCCCTCCTCACCTTTTGCCGCTCGACAACTCCGTCCTTCCTCCTTGCTGCAACTCACTGACCCTCTCCCTATGTTGCCGCTCACGTCGCAGCACACCTGACCGCCCATCGCTCGACAACCAGCGCCACCACCTGCAACTCCCCACTCGTCGCCGCCCTTGCCATTGTCCGCCGTGGACGCCGCCGCCTCCTGCCGCCACAGCGCTTCCCCTTCCTCCCTCGCTGCCTCACCACAACAGCCACCTTGGAGCACTAACACCAATTTCTTTGAGCCCAGTAATTTCTTTCCACTTCTCAAATATTTGTGTTACTGCTTTATCGTTTCTATAATATTATTTGATTTATCTATCGTCTACAAATATTGAAAGTGAGCGTTTCTACTTGCGAATTAGAGTACAAATCAGTATTGCATCTTTTACTTGCTAAGAACGCTTAGAGATATAATTATTGATTGTTAGAACTGAATCTATTAAACTTAATTCAATTCTTGAAAATCCATCAAACCAATTAACTGTTTTAATTTCTATCTTGATCAGCATTACATGTTGGTAAAATTGATCCTTTAAAATTCTTGGAAATTCTCCATTTAGGATTAAGTTTTACATCACATATGGAGTAGGATCTTCTAACATTTTTTAAATTTGTATGAATTATGAGCGTATTGTATTACTTCGGACTAGTTGTTGTTGGTTTCTTTTTTTTTATTCTGGCTCAAATTAAATGGGATAACTTTATGCATAATTCTGTTATGATCGTGTTTCCATGTCCTACCATACTGTCTGTTACTAGTATGCATGCCTTGTCTTGCTTCCTTGCTCCTTAGCTTCTCTCCTTTATAAAATTGTCAATTTGTAATTTCATGGATAGGTGAAAGTCTGATCTCGGTAGGCCAAGTGGAAGCCCTTGTTGACAAAGTAAACAAGTTGGCCATCTCTCAAGAAGTATATCTCCCTAATCTTGTGGACAAGCTATTTTACGTTCTCGAAAATTTCACAGAGTTGCAGCATAGTTTAGATATTTTGGCTAATGAGAAAGAAGATATGCAGTTGATTCTTGAATCACATGTTCGTGAAATTGAACATCTGAAGAAGGCGACTTCTACTGTCGGCTCAAATTTTGAGGATCTGGAATCGAAGAAATTGGATTTGATTGAATTGACAGTTGGGTTAGAAAAAATAATACAAAGATTTAGTGGAGATAATTTGCCTGAAGATACAAAACTGGGTACTGCCAGAGGACTGTTACCATTGTTGGAAAGAATGATGATAACTTCAAACACTGAACTTGAAAGTCTTACGTCCAGATTGCAAGAATTAGGCGCTAAATTACAAGCGAAAGAGAAGGTTCTCAATGAATTATCAGCAAAGAACAGATTGCTTGAAGATTCGGTTCATTCTCAGTTTGCACAGACTGAAATTGTCAAAGAAAGGACTGTCTTCGATGCATCTACAGCTGGAAAGGGTTCAGAGGTATCTGAAATTGAGGATGTGGTAAGATCTATGCATCTACTCTTTTTGTTTATCCTTAATTTTTATATATGATATGTGCTTATCAGATTCATTACTGTGGATGTAGTCTAGTATAATGAACATTGACATCCTATGTAGGGAATAGGGGTGTAAATAAATACAAAAAGTCCAATATGCATTTGGCGTATTGATATCTGTCGTCCAAAATGGACACGAATGTGGATATTGCTGAACCATCTGAAGTATCCAAACGGATTCAAATTACATACAAGTTTATACTCTTTTTTAAATTAAAATCTGTAGTCAATATTGTTGATATCCTGTGAATATCCATGTTCAATCCGATTTTAAATTCATATTAATCAAGGGTCAGTATTGAGTTCAACATCATGCAATATACATACATATTTGTATATGCTAGAAGTAATAAAATATGAATCTGATAATGCCTATATCAACATTATATCTGCCAAGGTTTACAACCTTAGCCTCATGCTCATGAGAAGCAATACAAGCGGAAAAAACAGATGTCTTGATTATACGAGATCTTTCCTTGTTTGTTATTAGATATGTTGCTTGGATAAAATTACTATATACAGGTCATACACATTGGTCACTAGAAAACAGACCAATGGTAAGGCTAACAGAATATAGTAGTCACACGTTGCTTGGATAAAAGGAAATTTAGACCTTACGTTTTTGGATTTGCTAAGTCAATGGCGTATGATAGCAAATACATGTTTTAGAAAAAGATGTGGATGTTTGATTTATTTAAAAATTGGAGCTAATAATAGTCAAATGAATTGTCTTTTTATTAGGATTAGGAGGTAAGATAAGTTGGCGTATAGAGATTGAAAAGTTACATAAGAAATCATGAACACAGAACCCAGCATGAAGGTGTAAGACAATTTGCATTAAAAGGTGAAAGAAAAGAACTAGAGTTAGAATAAGCAAATTACTGGATGATGGAACCTGAAGGGAGGTAAAATGGATGGTAGACTGTAAAGGGGGAGAACATGGTTGGTGCCTTAAAATTGGTACTTTTTGAGGGTACTGGGTACATCATATAGATAGATGTTGAAATATAGATGGTGAAACTAGTTGTATTAAGAATAATATGTTTAGTTGTACCAAGAAAGTAAATACAAAAATTCTTCTCTCTTGCAGATTTAAAATAATTAATCATTAGAGAGAGTTTACAATGCACCATATGTAAAAACAAGCAAACGTTCACAATAAGGAGACATTTGAAAATATAAGGTGGCAAAGAAGGAAGCTAAGAAAATAATAATATGAGGTTAAATTTGGAGCTTGTGATTATTTGTAAAATAAAAGAGGAAGGATATATGAGCTTTACTAATATGAGAGAAATATGAGTAGACATTATGTAACTGATGTAAAACCAACCCTAAAATAGAGAATTTCCAAGAATCTTAATGGGTTAATTTTACCAGCATGAAAGTGCGGATCTAGTTTGGAAATTTTAACAGTTAACAGGTTCGATGGGTTTTCAAGAATTGAATCAAATATAACAGTCCCAATTAATAATTCAACCTTATAATCAATAAGTAAATCCCTACGTGTTTTAGCAAGTAATAAGTTAAATACTGATTCGTACTCTATTCTAGCATGTGGATCACTCAATCTCAGTTATTTTGTGGACGACAGACAAATTAGATAATATACTAGATAATAGGACTGTAAAACACAAATATCTAATAGGGAAAGAGTACACCGAATGCGAAGAACCAGCATAGATCTCGGAGTTGGGCAGCAACCAAAGAACACAGCAACACAGTGAGCAAAGTCAGCAACGAAGCCACGTAGTGGCAGATCTGGTTGCCGACGGTTGACGGAGAGCGGGGGGGATGGCGTCATCGGCGAAGTGCGGCAGTGTGGTCGGTGTCGGGATGGCGCCGGTTGCAAGGAGGGGGAAGCAGCAGTGGTTGTCGGGGTGGTTGATTAAGGGGTTGGAGTTTTTGGTTGGGTTTCGAGAAAAGAGGAAGGAGAAGAAAGGAGCGGGAATTGGGGAGGCGACGGGAACTAGAGGGGGGGATCGGGATTGAGGGACGAACGCAGATGATGGGTCGGCTTGAGGTCTGTTCGCCGGAGGGTGAAGTCGAGGATGGGGGAGAGAAGCAGCGGGAGAGTATAGGATGGGGATTTGGGGGCAAACGATGGGTGGGCTCTCTTTTTGTGGGGGATCAGATTGGAAGAGGAAGAGAAGAAGATAAGTAGGTTGGCGGCTGCTGTATTGGGTGTTTGATTAGGGTTGTGTGGGGATTTAGGAATTAGGGTTTGGGTAATTTGTAATTGGGGGATTTTTTAATTGGGGTAGATTTTAGAATTAATCACTAACTCTAAAATGTATTAGGATTTATCACAAATCCTAATAATGGGGATCTCAGTTGTATCACACAAAAGAGAAGGAGGAAGAGCAAAAACTCCAACACAGAATTTTTTTAATCAATAATGGCATCTCTTTTCATTCATCTCAAGGCCTTTAAATAGGCTCAAAATACATCTTGATACACATCTCCAAATATTCTCAAAATCTAAAAAAATACAAAAAGATTACATATGGCTATAATTGCCAGAAACAAAAATGGTAATAAAATAAAAATCCTAAACTAAATAAAGCAGCTGATGACGACGATGCCTGCGCTGATAGAAACGCTCAAATTGTCTAGAACCGATGTCCTCATCATTCTTCCCGGGTGGGAGAGGGCTCGACCCAGTCGAGTCAAAATCAGTCCTCCTGTCATAGTGCTCCAAGAGGTCTGGATCCAAGCGCTGGAGCTCTCCACGATCTATCCAAGTGTTCTTCGACTCCAGCTTGTTTTTCCAACTTACCAAATATCTATGAATACCACAATCTCTAGTACAGATTATCTGATCATCTAAAATATTATCCAACTCTTCTGTCGATAGGTAAGTAGTTTCTGGTAGTGGGGGTAATGGGGGAATCTCACCATTAGGCTGCAGGATAGGCTCATCTATAAGAGGATTTCTAGGGTTAAATTTTGGACCTTCATAGGGTACTAGATCCTCAATATTGAAAGTTTTACTGATGCCAAAGCCTTCGGGGAGGTCAACAACATAGGCATTATCATTGATTTTATAAAGAATTTTAAATGGACCTACAACACGTGCGTTCAATTTCCTAACGGATCCCGCTGGGAACCGTTCCGGACGAATCCGAACCATCACTTCGTCACCCATATTAAAAGTTTTAAATTTCCTTCTAATATCAGCTCTTAACTTGTAGTTAAAATTATTTTCATTAATTTTCTTGGAAATTTCTCTATGTAAGTCATGAATGCAGGATGCAAATGCAGATGCAGACTCGGAGACTCGGTGATGTTCTAACATGGGGGCAAGATCTATAGGCTGCCTAGGACGATAACCGTGTACAACTTCTTGTGGACTCATGCTAGTGGTTCTATTCCTAGATGTGTTATAAGCAAATTCAGCAACCGTTAATTTTAAATTCCATGTTCTCAAGTTCTCTCCCACAAGAGTACGTAAGAGATTGCCAAGACTCCGATTGACAACCTCAGTCTGTCCATCTGTCTGTGGGTGGAACGCTGACGAAAACTTCAGTTTTGTACCCAACTTGTGCCATAGGGTCTTCCAAAAATAACTCGTGAATTTCACATCCCTATCAGACACAATGGTTTTTGGCAACCCATGTAGCTTCACATTATTATCAAAGAAGATCTGAGCCATGAGGGATGCATCAAAAGTTTTCGAGCACGGGAGGAAGTGGGCCATTTTAGAAAAACGGTCCACGACGACAAGAATGGAGTCGTGTTTCTTTTGTGTTTTTGGTAAGCCTAACACGAAATCCATACTCACGTCTTCCCAAGGGCGGCTGGGAACAGGTAAAGGAGTATACAGGCCTGTGTTCTGTTTTTGTTGCTTGGCAAGTTGACAGGTGTGACATCTGTTAACAAGTCTCACAACGTCTCTCTTTAGTTTCGGCCAGTAAAACCTATGTTCCACAGTATCAATGGTCTTGCTATGCCCAAAATGTCCAGCAAGGCCACCAGCGTGCAATTCCCAGACAAGATACTCTCGTAAAGATGTACTAGGAATGCACAGTTTGGAGCGATAGAATAGATAACCATCTTTCAGGAAATAATCATCTATCACTCGAGTTATGCCCTCCTTCAAAAAAGTGTAGATCTTGTGAAAATCTGGACAGGAGGCATACTCATCTCTCAATCTCTCAAAATCAATAATTTCGGTGCGCAGTGCAGATAAGATCATGTGACAACGACTTAGCACATCCGCGGCCTTATTATCAATCTCTTTTGTGTGCCTAATGGTATATGAATATTCCTGTAAGAACTCTACCCATCTAGCATGTCTCGGATTTAACTTTTGTTGAGAATTAAGGAATCTTAAGCCCTCATGGTCTGAGAAGATAACGAATTCTTGCGGCAGAAGATAATGTTGCCAATAGCGAAGTGAGTAAATGACCGCATAGAACTCTGTCATAGGTGGAGTATTTTTGTCTTGCTTCGTTCAGCTTTTCACTGAAATAAGCAACATGATGACTCTCTTGACTGAGGACTCCACCTTTACCAATACCAGAAGCATCACACGTTACTTCGAAGACTTTCGTGAAATCAGGCAACCTCATGACAGGTGTCTGAGTCATTCTCTTCTTGATCTCTTCGAAGGCCTTCGTGGCTTCTTTCGACCAGACAAACTCACCTTTTTTCAAACAGTCGGTTATCGGAGCCATGATTGTGCTAAATTCTTGCACAAACCGACGATAAAAGGTGGCAAGGCCATAAAAACTCCGCACATCACGAATATTGCGGGGCTCAGACCACTCTGTAATAGCTCGTATCTTTTCTGGGTCAGCAGATACTCCTCTGGCAGAGACAATAAATTCCAGAAAGATAGTCTGATCGGAGAGGAAGGTACATTTGGTAGGATTAGCATAAAGCTGTTCCTTCCTCAAAACACCGCAGACCTGTCTCAAATGGTCAAGATGTTGCCCAACGGATCGGCTGTAAATGAGAATATTATCAAAGTACACCACAAGGAACTTGCCCATAAAGGGACGGAGTACTTGCATCATGATTCTCATAAACGTGCTCGGGGCATTTGTCATTCCAAATGGCATGACCATCCATTCGTACAGGCCATCCTTCATCTTGAAAGCGGTCTTCCACTCATCACCAGGACAAACACGTATTTGGTGGTAGCCACTTTTAAGATCAATCTTGGAGAAGATTGTGGCACCATACATCATGTCCAACATGTCATCCAAACGAGGAATGGGAAAACGGTATTTCACTGTGATCTTGTTTATGGCACGGCTGTCCACACACATACGTCAGATTCCATCTTTCTTTGGCGTCAATAGAGCAGGAACAGCACAAGGACTTAAGCTTTCTCTGATGAAGCCTTTTGCCAATAACTCATCACCTTGCCTTTTCAACTCAGCATGCTCTGTCGGATTCATCCGATAATGTGGTAAGTTAGGAAGACTCGCTCCTGGAACCAGATCAATAGCGTGTTGGATGTCACGCAATGTGGGCAATTGGTTGGGAAGGTCAGCAGGAAACACATCTGCAAATTCCTGTAGGACAGGAGTAACTTGGGGCGGGATGAGTGACTTAGGATCTTTAGGGACTTCTCTTGTTATGAGTAAAAGAATGGTAGTCCCTTTTTCAATTTCTTTTGTAAGTTCTTTTTCACCCATATACGTTACCTCCTTGCCCTTTCTCGAGGGAGCCGGTGTTGTTTCAGCTGGACTAGTTCGTGGTCTCACGGGTATGAGCTTTATTTTTAGTCCATCGTGCTGGAACACACATTGGTTGGATCGACCATATATGGTCACATCGTGATCGTATAACCAAGGTCTCCCTAAAATGACTTGACCCACATCCATTTTGAGCACATTACACCAAATTTCCTCTTTGTAAGCTTTGAAGTCCACAGGGACTAAGCATTGATGTGTTACTTGGAGTGCTGTTGCATCAATCCAAGATATTTTGTATGGGCGTGGATGGGGTTCAGCCTTAAGTCCGGTCTTCGCTAAGATCGCAGAAGAGACAGCTTTGACGCAACTCCCACTGTCAACAATCACCTTGCAGTTTTTGCCACCTATAGTCGTAAAGGTGTGGAATATAGCAGTGCGCTTCCAATCATCTTCCTCTTTTGGTTGGGACAAAGCACATCTGACTACATTCAAGTGAGGTGATTGGATAGACCGAATACAGTGGAGATACTAGTCATCCTCTTCTTCACTGAAGTCATCGGCTTCAATAGGCTCATAAGAAAACTCATTGTCAGAGTCGTCAGCAATGACAGCGGTACCCTTTACTATATTAATCCTACTAGGACTGGGACAGTTGGTAGCAACATGACCATATCCCTTACATTTATAGCACTTAGTGAGAGGGTCAATCTTACTGTAATCTCTTTCGGTATTCTTACCCTTATGTTCATCTCTATGTGAATTAAAATTTGAATTAGGTTTGCTGGGGTAAGATTTGTTGGGGTGCTGAGAGGGAGGCTTAGGAGGTGGGTCAGTAGAGGTCATTCTAGAGGAATGATCTCTCGAGTCGCTGGACCTAGAATGAGAACTAGCTTTAAGGGAATCCATGTCGAGGACTAGGGCGTAGGCTGCCGCTATTGAGTCCACGTTTCTATAGATTAGCTCGTTCCTAAGGTCAGTTCGTAGTCCAGCTCTGAACCTAGAGAGAGTTTGTTCTTCACTCTCTTTACCTAAAGCATTGCACCGAATAAGGAAGTCATCGAACTTATTAACATATTCTTGTGTGGATTTACTTCCTTGATAAAGTTGGTTCCATGAATCTAGCAATCGGATATGGAACGATAACGGTACATATCTCTCAGTGAGCTTCTCTTTCATGGTCTCCTAAGTGGCTATGGGTGCCAGGCCTCGACCTCTGCGGGCATGTTCAAGATTGGTCCAGTGTTATTGAGCTTTACCCGTTAATTTCATAGTGGCAAATTTAACTTTCAGGGCTTCGCTCATGTCGAACCACACAAAGTAGTGGTCCATGGCACGGATCCAATCGCGGTAAGCTTGGGGTTCCATGTGGCCTTCAAATTGGGGAACGTCAGCCTTAACGTTCTTTTTATATTGTTCGTCAAGGTCACGTTCTTGACGTCGATCGTCATGAACATTTCCTTGAGGGATCTGACGATGGGCATGAAGCTCAGGGACAATGCTTTGATTTAACTTCACTTTCTCAAGCCTGTGATTGATATTGGCAAGAGTTGCTTGGATGGCAGCTAGGGTAGCGGAGATATCAGGGTTGTCCATTTCAGGTCTGGGAAGTCTAGGGTTCCTAATTGGGTGATTGGAAAGGGATAGGAAAGGCTCTTCAGGATCTGTGATGGTGCTGCGAAGACGCATTCACCAAAAGTGGAAACTAGGGGTCGTGTGTGTCCTAATTTTTTTTTATTTATTATTTTTTTAATGAATATGAAATAACCTAAAATAAAAGGACAAAAATAAAATAAAAGACTAAACAATCCTAAATGAATGCAAAAAAAAAATAATGCCTACGATGTAAGAACTAGGGTTTTAAGAACCTTCGCTCTGATACCAAAATGATGTAAAACCAACCCTAAAATAGAGAATTTCCAAGAATCTTAATGGGTTAATTTTACCAATATGAAAGTGCGGATCTAGTTTGGAAATTTTAACAGTTAACAGGTTCGATGGGTTTTCAAGAATTGAATCAAATATAACAGTCCCAATTAATAATTCAACCTTATAATCAATAAGTAAATCCCTACGTGTTTTAGCAAGTAATAAGTTAAATACTGATTCGTACTCTATTCTAGCATGTGGATCACTCAATCTCAGTTATTTTGTGGACGACAGACAAATTAGATAATATACTAGATAATAGGACTGTAAAACACAAATATCTAATAGGGAAAGAGTACACCGAATGCGAAGAACCAGCATAGATCTCGGAGTTGGGCAGCAACCAAAGAACACAGCAACACAGTGAGCAAAGTCAGCAACGAAGCCACGTAGTGGCAGATCTGGTTGCCGACGGTTGACGGAGAGCGGGGGGGATGGCGTC
>JACEHZ010000711.1:0-184327 GCA_017893485.1 Hemerocallis citrina
TTAAGATATTTAATTTAGAATTTCATTAAATAAGATCAAGTTACATAAATAACATGTATTATTTTCACTAAGTGGTTACACAACCGTCATGGAATTGAGAAAAAGAAGCATCATCTCCATCATTTTGGTTATAGCGGTAACCACTTCTATTGATACTATTGCCATCAGATTGAGTACGACTACGTATTATTTTTCGTTGTTCTTCCTTGTAGAATGCAGCTTTATCGAGAGTCATTACGGTGGTGTCATACAACATTATTGTATTCATCATTGCTCGATCCTCTCTTTGCTCTTTTATCCTTATCTTCGCATTCTCCCATTGTATCTTCTCATAAACCAAGTCATTGGTTCTCATTGTCACATCATATGCTCGTCCAGCTATTTTTTTGATGACGTCTGCAATTCGACTACACTCACCTGATGAAGCTTTCTCTTTTTTTTCGAGTAGCCTTTTTTTAACCTTCCTTCCCTGAGGTCTTGCAGAAGTGGATGTCGGCAATGATGTGTGGTTTTCATCCCAAGTCAAATCAACAGGAGTTGCTTCAATCAGAGTTGCTCCAACTGAAAATTGTTGGCTTCCTCCAAATTCACTTTCAGAGGAATCGTTGAATTTGTCAACACCTTTGACTATATCCCAGCATGCATCTAAGTTCCAGTTTTCACCCATTTCATTTTTGTACCATGATTTGGCATCTATAATCTAACAAAGCATACAAAAATTAATTTAAAAAATATTAATAACATTGATAACTTTGAATAAATTTGTAAAATATTTACCTCATTCAAATAATATTGGTCGCTCTTTGTTGTTCTCTTAACACGCATCAAAGCTTCAGGCCAGTTGGTTAGCCTCGGGGCTAGATGTCTTCACCTACCCTCAAATCCAAGTGCGGGTTGAAGTTTTTCGGGTGGACCCTTTCAAATTTCTGCATATGTTACTCGAATGCAATCATCACCAGTCTCCCCGTCGAGAGTGACTCTAATCCAAACTTTGCATAATGCTTCTTCTTCATCTTAACTCCATTTTGTACCTCCTCCCATATTTTTAATGACAATTTGTAATACTTATTTATTTTTTGAATGAAAATTTGTAGAAGAAATGGAAGATGTGAGCTGTGTGAAAATCCTTGAATTTAAAGGGAAAAAGTTATCTTAGGGAACTTTTTAAAATATTTTAAAAATTATTACCGTTAAAATTTAATTAAAAAATATATAGCTGTTGGATTTTTTATTAAAAAAAGAAATAATATTGCTGGCGTTGGCAATTTAAGAGCCATTGGAAATTGAAAATTTCCAACGACACTTGCATGTGGCAGACGTCTGATGTGGACATCGGTTCAAGACGATTCGGGCGTTTCTATCAGCGTAGACATCGTCTAGGACAGCTGCTTCATTAGCTTAGGATTTTATTTCAGTACCATATTTGTTTTTGGCAATTATAGTTATATGTAATCTTTTTTTTATGTATTAGAATATTTTTGAGATTTTTGAATATTTTGAGATTTGTATCCAGATTTGTTTTGAGCCTATTTATAAGCCTTGAGATTAATGAGAAGTTATGCCGTTATTGATTAAAAATTCTTGTGTTGAAGTTTTGCTCTTCATCTCCCTCATTGTGTGATACAATTGAGATCTAATTTTAGGGTTTGTGATTAACTCTAAAACTACCCCAAATCCAATACAAATTCCTAAACCCTAATCCTAATCCCTAAATAAAACTACCCCCAAATTAAAATACCAAACCCTACTCCCTATTACCTATACAACCGCCCCCCATCCCTTCGTCTACCTTCCCGTCATCCTCTTCCTCTACTCACTGCACCGAAATCCCCCCCGGTTTCCTCTTCTCCTTCCCTGTGCGACCAGCGACGCACTGATCCCTTGGCGCCACCCTCCTGCAGTCGCAGCGGCACCCTCGTGCCCTCCTCCTGTCGCAGCCACATCCCGATTTCTCCCTTTCTCCGTCGACGCCGCCGTCGACCACCCCCTCTTGCCGTGACGACCCCGTCGCCGCCCTTAGCTAGCGTCGCCGTCGCCCTTGCTGTTGCCATTGTTGTCTTGGTTGCTACCGTCTCTCTCTTATTGTGTTTGCTGATTGCTGTATCCTACGTTGCTGCCAACCCTAGATCTAACGGTGACTTTGAATCCCGGTATACTCTTTCTACTTTTTAAATATTTGTGTTATACTGCTTTATCATCTCTATTATATTATTCAATTTAACTGTCGATCACAAATATCGAGACTGAGTGTTCCACTTGCCTAATTATAATACGAATCAATATTGCATCTATTACTTGCTAAGAACGTTTAGGGATTTAATTATTGATTATTAAAACTGAATTATTAATTGGGCTTGTTAAACTTAATTCAATTCTTGAAAATCTATTAAACTGATTAATTGTTTAAATTTCTAACTTTGATCCGCATTACATGTTGGTAAAATTAATCCTTTAAGATTCTTGAAAATTCTCTATTTAGGATTACGTTTTACATCATTTTGGTATCAGTGCGAAGGTTCTTAAAACTCTAGTTCTTGCATTATTTAGGCATCAATTTTTGCATTCATTTAGGATCGTGTAGTCTTTTATTTTTCTTTCTTTATTTTAGATCATTTCATATTCATTTAAAAAAAAACTAGCACACACACGACCCCCTAGTTTTCCCCTTTTTGGTGAATGCGTCTTCGTAGCACCAACACAGAGCCTGACGAGCCTTTCTTATCCCTCCCAAATCACTCAATTAGAAACCCTAGACCTTCCCGACCTGAAATAGACTACTCTGATATTTCCGCTATCCTAGCTACCATTCAAGCAACTCTTGCCAATATTAATCAAATGCTTGAGAAAGTGGAATTAAATCAAACTGTTGCCCTTGAGCTTCATGCTAATCGTCAGATCCCTCAAGGGAATGTTCATGATGATCGACGTTAAGAACGTGACCCTGACGAACAATATAAAAGGAACGTTAAGGCTGACGTTCCCCATTTTGAAGGTCACATGGAATCCCAAGCTTATCTTGATTGGATTCGTGCGATGGACCACTATTTTGTGTGGTTTGACATGAGCAAAACCCTGAAAGTTAAATTTGCCACTATGAAATTGACGGGAAAAGCTTCACACTGGACCAATCTTGAACATGCCCGCAGAGGCCGAGGCATGACACCCATAGCCACTTGGGAAGCCATGAAAGAGATGCTCATTGAGAGATATGTACCGTTATCGTTCCACACTCGATTGTTAGATTCGTGGAACCAACTTTATCAAGGAAGTAAATCCACACAAGAATATGTTGATAAGTTTGATAACTTCCTTATTCGGTGCAATGCATTAGGTAAAGAGAGTGAAGAACAAACTCTCTCTAGGTTCATGGCTGGACTACGAGCTGACCTTAGGAACGAGCTAATTCATAGAAATGTGGACTCACTAGCGGCAGCCTATGCCCTTGTCCTCGATATGGATTCCCTTAAAGCTAGTTCTCATTCTAAGTCCAGCGATTCGAGAGATCATTCCTCTAGAATGACGTCTACTGATCCATCTAGGCCTAAGCCTCTCTCTCAACACCCCAACAAATCTTATCCCAGCAAACCTAACTCAAATTTCCATTCACATATAGATGAACATAAGGGTAAGAACATCGAAAGAGACTTCTCTAAGTTGACCCTCTCACTAAGTGCTATAAATATAAGGGATACAATTATGTTGCTAGCAACTGTTCCAGCCTTAGTAGGATCAATATTGTAGAGGGTATCGCTGTCATCGCTGATGATTCTAACAATGAGTTCTCCTATGAGCCTATTGAAAGCGATGACTTCGGTGAAAAAGAGGGTGACCAGTATCTCCACTGTATTCAGTCTATCCAATCACCCCACTTGAATGTAGTCAGATGTGCTTTATCCCAGCCAAAAGAAGATGATTGGAAGCGCACTGTTATATTCCACACCTTTACGATTATAGGTGGCAAAAACTGCAAGGTGATTGTTGACAGTGGAGCTGCGTCAATGCTGTCTCTTCTGCGGTCTTAGCTAAGACCGTACTTGAGGCTGAACCTCATCCACGCCCATACAAAGTATCTTGGATTGATGCGATAACCTTCCAAGTAACACATCGATGTTTGGTCCCTGTGGACTTCAAAGCTTACAAAGAGGAAATTTTGTGTGATGTGCTCAAAAGGGATGTGGGTCAAGTCATTTTAGGGAGACCTTGGTTATACAATCACGATGTGACCATATATGGTCGATCCAACCAATGTGTGTTCCAGCACAATGGACTAAAAATAAAGCTCATACCTGTGAGACCACGAACTAGTCTAGCTGAAACAACACCGGCTCCTTCAAAAAAGGACAAGGAAGTAACGTATATGGGTGAAAAGGAACTCACGAAAGAAATTGATAAAGGGGTTACCATTCTTCTACTCACAGCGAGAGAAGTTCCTAAAAATCCTAATTCACTCATTGTCTTACAAGAATTTGCAGATGTGTTTCCTGCTGACCTCTCCAACTAGTTGCCCCCACTGCGTGACATCCAACACGCTATTGATCTGGTTCCGGGAGCAAGTCTTCCTAACTTGCCACATTATCAGATGAATCCGTCAGAGCATGCTGAGTTGAAAAGGTAAGTTGATGAATTATTGGCAAAGGGCTTCATCAGAGAAAGTTTAAGTCCTTGCGCTGTTCCTGCCCTATTGACGCCAAAGAAAGATGGAACCTGGCGTATGTGTGTGGACAGCCGTGCCATAAACAAGATCACGGTGAAATACCATTTTTTCATTCCTCGTTTGGATGACATGTTGGACATGATGTCTGGTGCCACAATACACATTCTTTTTCAAGATTGATCTTAAAATTGGCTACCACCAAATACGTGTTCGTCTTGGTGATGAATAGAAGACCGCCTTCAAGACGAATGATGGCCTGTACGAATGGATGGTCATGCCATTTGGAATGACAAATGCTCCGAGCACGTTTATGAGAATCATGACGCAAGTACTGCGTTCCTTTATGGGCAAGTTTCTTGTGGTGTACGTTGATGATATTCTCATTTATAGCCAATCCATTGGGCAACATCTTGACCATTTGAGATAGGTCTGCAGTGTTTTGAGGAAGGAACAACTTTACGCTAATCCTAGCAAATGTACCTTCCTCTTCGATCAGACTATCTTTCTGAGATTTATTGTTTCTGCCCGAGGAGAATCCGCTGATCCAGAAAAGATACGAGCTATTACTGAGTGGCCTGAGTCCTGATGTGCGGAGTTTTCATGGCCTGTCACCTTCTATCGCCGGTTTGTGCAAGGATTTAGCACAATTATGGCTCTGATAACCGACTGTTTGAAGAAATGTGAATTTGTCTGGTCGAAAGAAGTCACATCACGAAAGCCTTTGAAGAGATCAAGAAGTGAATGACTCAGACACCTGTCATGAGGTTGCCTGATTTCACTAAAGTCTTCGAAGTAACATGCGATGCTTCAGATATTGGTATAGGTGGAGTCCTCAGTCAAGAGAGTCATCCTGTTGCTTATTTCAGTGAAAAGCTGAACGAAGCAAAACAAAAATACTCCACTTATGACAAGGAGTTCTATGCGGTAATTTAGTTATTTCGCTATTGGCGACATTATCTCCTGCCGCAAGAATTCGTCATTTTCTCAGACCATGAGGCCTTAAGATTCCTTAATTCTCAACAAAAGTTGAATCCGAGACATACTAGATGGGTAGAGATCCTATAAGAATATTCATATACCATTAGGCACACAAAAGGGATTGATAATAAGGCCGCGGATGCGCTTAGTCGATGTCACCTGATCTTATCTACACTGCGCACTGAAATTATTGGTTTTGAGAGATTAAAAGATGAGTATGCCTTCTGCCCAGATTTTCACTAGATGTACACCTCTTTGAAGGATGACATCACTCGAGTGATAGATAATTATTTCTTGAAAGATGATTATCTTTTCTATCGCTCCAAACTGTGCATTCCTAGTACATCATTACGAGAGTATCTTGTTTGGGAATTGCACGCTGGTGGTCTTGCTGGACACTTTGGGCATAGTAAGACCATTGATGCTGTGGAATATAGGTTTTACTGGCCGAAGCTAAAGAGAGACGTTGCGAAACTTGTTAACAGATGTCATACTTGTCAACTCGCCAAGCAACAAAAACAGAACACGGGCCTGTATACTCCATTATCTGTTTCTAGTCGCTTTGGAAAGATGTATGGATTTCTTGTTAGGCTTAGCGAAAACACAAAAGAAACACGACTCCATTCTTGTCGTCGTGGACCGTTTTTCTAAAATGGCCCACTTCCTTCCTTGCTCTAAAACTTTCGATGCATCCCGTGTGCCTCAGATCTTCTTTGATAATATTGTGAAGCTACATGGGTTGCCAAAAACCTGTGTCTAATAGGGATGTAAAATTCACGAGCTATATTTGGAAGACCCTATGACACAAAATGGGTACGAAATTGAAGTTTTCTTCAATATTCCACCCACAGACTGATGGACAGACTGAGGTTGTCAATCGGAGTCTTGGCAATCTCTTGCGTACTCTTGTGGGAGAGAACTTAGGAACATGAGATTTAAAATTAACGGTTGTTGAATTGCTTATAACACATCTAGGAATAGAATCACTGTTATGAGTCCACACGAAGTAGTACGTGGTTATCGTCCTAGGCAACCCATAGATCTTGCCCCTATGTTAGAACATCACCGAGTCTCAGAGTCTGCATCTGCATTTGCATCCCGCATTCATGACTTGCATAGAAAAATTTCCAAGAAAATTAATGAGAATAATTTTAACTACAAGTTAAGAGCTGATATTAGAAGGAAATTTAAAACATTTAATGTGGGTGACGAAGTGATGGTTCGGATTCGTCCGGAACGGTTTTTAGCTGGATCCGTTAAGAAGTTGAATGCACGTGCTGCAGGCCCATTTCAAATTCTTCATAAAATCAATGATAATGCCTATGTCGTTGACCTTCCTGATGGTTTTGGCATAAGTAAAATTTTCTATATTGAGGATATAGTACCCTATGAAAGTCCATAATTTAACTTAGAAATCTTCTTATAGATGAGCGTACCCTGCAGCCTAATGGTGAGATTCCCACATTTCCCCCACTACCTGATACTAACCCATCGACAGAAGAATTGTATAATATTTTAGATGATCAGATAATCTCTACTAGAGATGATGGTATTCATAGGTATTTGGTAAGACGGAAAAATAAGCCGGAGTCGGAGAATACTTGGATAGATCGTGAAGAGCTCCAGCGCTTAGATCCAGACATTTTGGAGCACTATGACAGGAGGACTGATTTTGACTCGACTGGGTCGAGCCCTTTCCCACCCTGAGAGAATGATGTGGACATCGGTTCAAGACGATTCGGGCGTTTCTATCAGCGTAGACATCGTCTAGGACAGCTGCTTCATTAGCTTAGGATTTTATTTCAGTACCATATTTGTTTTTGGCAATTATAGTTATATGTAATCTTTCTTTTATGCTTTAGAATATTTTTGAGATTTTTGAATATTTTGAGATTTGTATCCAGATTTGTTTTGAGCCTATTTATAGGCCTTGAGATTAATGAGAAGTTATGCCGTTATTGATTAAAAATTCTTGTGTTGAAGTTTTGCTCTTCATCTCCCTCATTGTGTGATATAATTGAGATCTAATTTTAGGGGTTGTGATAAACTCTAAAACTACCCCAAATCCAATACAAATTCCTAAACCCTAACCCTAATCCCCAAATAAAACTACCTCTAAAGCGACCAACGATGCACTGATCCTCCGGCGCCACCCTCCTGCAGTCGCGGCAGCACCCCCGTGCCCTACTCTTGCCGCAACCACCTCCCGATCTCACCCTCTCCCCGTCGACGCTGCCGTCGACCACCCCCCTCTCGTCGTGACGACCCCGTCGCCGCCCTGAGGCAATGACGCCGCCACCGTTGCCCTTACTGTTGCTATTGTTGACTTGGTTGCTGCTGTCTCTCTCTTACTGTGTCCTGCGTTGCTGCGAACCCTAGATCTAATGGTGTCTTCGAATCCCGGTATACTCTTCTCACTTTTCAAATATTTGTGTTATACTGTTTTATCATCTTTATTATATTATTCAATTTAACTGTCGACCACGAATATCGAGATTGAGTGTTCCACTTGCCTAGTTAAAGTACGAATCAATATTGCATCTGTTACTTGCGAAGAACGTTTAGGGATTTAATTATTGATTGTTAGAACTGAATTATTAATTAGGCTTGTTAAACTTAATTTAATTCTTGAAAATCCATTAAACCGGTTAATTGTTTAAATTTCTAACTTTGATCCGCATTACATGTTGGTAAAATTAATCCTTTAAGATTCTTGGAAATTCTCTATTTAGTTTTACGTTTTACATCAACATCACATCAGCGTTGACGTCACCCACATGCACATTTCTTGCAGAGCTTCCCCCCCCCCCCCCCCCCCCCCCCCCCCCCCCCCCCCCCCCCCCCAAAAAAAAAAATTGGCCACACTTCTTGCCTCTTACCCCTCCTATTAGAACCCGATTTTTTCTTGTTTTTTGTCTATTGCGTCTTTCCACCTCATCTTGCCTCTCCTATTAGACTTGCTCTAAAGAAGTTACTGAAGTTTGATACTACTATATACATATGTATACACACCATAAGAATTCCAAAAAAAGAAGTATCATCAGAATGAATGATAGATGGATGTGATACAAAACAAAAACTTCTTCCATACCACTGCTCGATGCGCTCTATATCCATGCCATCTAAGATATTTGGCAACTGGTCCTTCTACAGGGGATACTGGGTATCGGGTAGCAAAGGAGGAAATTTCTTCCAATGGTACTCTAAAACCCAATTTCCACATCCCAAGTTCACGATCTACCCCGTCCAAGTTCATATTTGTGTCACAAGATATAGAGTGATGTTAATCATTACGTTTAAACTTTTTTACCCATTCATCATGTGGTTGGAAATGAACGGTTTTGAGCAATAGAACTGTTGTGAGTCTTTTGACCACTTAATGCATGGGTAGTAGTGCAGATGAATTCAACCTTGATTATATTCTATTCTCTCATGTTTTATGACATGTAAAACACTGTGTGGATCGTGCTCTTGGGGGGAGGAGATAGAATTTTTAGGTTGCCGCAGGAGGAAAATTCCTTGTATGTCCCCTAAGGCGTTTTCTCATATTTTATGTGTATATAATAGCCAGTTGGTAATGTTCCGGCCGATCATCAAATCATATCCTTTAGAGCATCCACAGTGGTGTTTCTCATTTGCCAAAAAATGGCTGCTACAGTAATAGCAAATAGAAGCAATCGCTGCAGTGGTCATTTGCTATATTTTTGCCAAAAAATTGAGAGACGGTATATGATATACCGTCTGTCGTTTTGAAATTAAATTTAAAAAGTTAATTACTTATTAACTATTAAACTAAATTAATTAAATAAATTAATTAATATAATAATAACTAAACTTACTTAAAACTACTTTAACCTTAATTAACTACTAATACCTACTGACTAAACCTACTTTTTGGTTGGACGGGGAATCATTCCCCGTCTGACCATTTTTTTTTTTTTTTTTTTTTTTTTTTTTTTGTTTTTTCCGGCCAATCACCTCCGTTCATTTTAAAAAAAAAAAAAAAAAATCCCCTCAGACGGGATATCATATCCTGTCTGATTGAGACGGGATATGATCTCCCGTTTGAGAGGTGTTTTTTTAATAAAAATTTAATAAAAATTGATCAGACGGGATATGATATCCCGTCCTCTATAATTTGAGAATCGCAATTCTGTTTCTCAAATATGAGAAACGAATATAGCTCGTTTGCTAAAAAATGGCAATTTGAGAAACCATTGCAGCGCTTGCTTTCTCCAAAAATGGCAAACTGAGAATTATAGCAAACCACTGTGGATGCTCTTAGTAAAGGCATTTGGTTAAGCTCTCTATAGCTTCCCGAAGTGAATCCTAGTGCAATTTTAACATTCATGCTGTCAGAAACAGTAAATCATGTTTGTAATGGAATGTAGTATAGTTGCCTAACTAGTGAAATGGGCCTAAACGCGTGATTTACTTGTGGACATAGCATTGTAATTCTTTGAAGACTTCTAACCATATATAAAATCCCAATAGTCCAATTGTTCAATTAACCTCTTCAAACTCGGTAGAAGTTGCTGACTAAACATATTAACAAATCCTAGCTACTTCCACTGAAGCTGTTTTGTCAAATTCCGAGCCCAGATTATTCTACCCTCGTTCTACCTTAATATACCCTTCATTCAACAATTGCATGTTTTTTTAGGTGTGTTGCTCATCTTTGTTTTTCTGTTGTACTTAACCTGCTATATTGTACTTAAATAAGTTGTATCTTCTGTTTTGGTTGTAGCTAAGTCAGTTGATCCAGACTAGTCCTCTTTACTCCCTTCAACCAACCAAATGCATCCTTGTTTGTGAATGAGTTGAAAGACTTGGCCGTATCCTGTGCTTTTATGAGTGTATTATGCTAAACATATGATCATATCTTGCTCCTAGCGTAAATGTATTTCATTTGGTTGCACATCTTATTTTATAATTTTAACTAGATCATTTTTTCTGTTTATCTACTTTAGATACTTCAATGTACTAATTTAGAACCATTTCTGGGGGAAAACAATTTCCTCATCATACAACATTTGTAGGTAGCTCGTGCTCTTGCACCTTCGTGCGACTTTGTTTGTTGGTTTTATTGTATGAAGTCCCTTGTTTATTGTACTGAATTTACCATTTCCAAAAATGTTTATTTGTTTATGATATATTGTCTGAAGTCCTTTCTGCTTATGTTTTTAACCTTTGCATCCAATTGAGTTTATGCTTAATGCATTGGTAATAAATGGATGAACCTTTCCACCTTTTTTGCATACACATTACCAACTTTATGAATATTTGCAGGTGAAGGCTATTTATGTGAAGAATTTGCCAGAGAATACTACATCAGAGAAGTTGAAAGAGCTTTTCGAGCGTCATGGAGAAATCACGAAAGTAGTTCTGCCACCTTCTAAAACCGGAAGCAAGCGTGATTTTGGTTTCATCCATTTTGCTGAGAGATCTAGTGCTTTAAAGGCTGTTAAAGGAACTGAGAAGTATGAAATCGATGGTAATGTAATGTGGCTATGCCTTTGAATTGCCAATTCAAATGTCTCATTTATGATTCATCCGTTAATTTTCTTACATGGAATGGTTTGTGCGTCTATGGATCTCAGGACAAGCTATTGAGGCTGTTCTTGCTAAACCACAGACCGATAAAAAATATGATCATGGAGCTAATCCGTTCAAAGGTGGGCAAGCACCAAATTATCCCCAATACCCTTCTTATGGTTACTCCGGGGATCCATATGGAGCTTATGGTGGTGGATATGGTGCACCAGGACTCAACCAGGTTTATCTTACCTCTTTCTCAATCAGTACACCTAATCTTTTTTTAGAATATATTTCAAGCATTATTCATATTACCCCATGCCCATTATTTTGCTTACTGAAATTTTGTTTTAAATTATTTTGCAGCCTGTGATATATGGTAGAGGGCCGATGCCATCAGGGATGAGAATGGTTCCGATGGTTCTGCCAGATGGTCGTGTTGGATATGTTCTGTAAGTTATATAAACTTAATTCCTGGGGTTTTAATGTTTCACTTCCTAATAAATCTCATATGTAGCAGTAGTCCCACAATAAGGGATTTATGCTTTAAGTAGTCCTCCTGTTGCTATTTTTACAGCCCCGCATAAGGGCATTTATGTTTTAGATTTCTAGAGTACTCTCATGTGGAAAAATAATCATATGGCCCAATTAGGCATAAAAAGAAGTATGACAAAAGATCTTAGCCTTTTATTCTCTTCAAAGACTCTGCCCCCTATAGGATTGTCCGAGGTTCCGAGGGATTATGTAGGGGGCATTGTTTTTTTTAGGAGAATTGAAGGTTCAGATATTCTGTCCTACTTTTTTACGATCAATGGTGCATATGATTTTTTCCCCTCATATATTGGGATCTTTGAGAATAGTTATGGAAAAATATAGAGGGAATAAGAAAGATCTACATATAGTGTTTATAATTCTAGAAAAAAACATATGATAAAGTCTCTAAAGATAGTATGGTGGGCGTTAAATAATAAATTAGCAACTATTCGGTATATTGAGGTAATTAAGGATATGTATGATGTGGCAAAGACCACAATTAGAACAACCATAGGAGAGACTACTGAATTTTCTATTACAGTAGGTTTACACCAAGGTTCGGCTTTAAGCCCCTAACTCTTTGCTTTGGTTATGGATAAATTGCCTTGGTGTATGCTTTTTTCCGTTGACGTCGTCTTAGTGAATGAGACTAGAGCAGGAATCAATGCTAAATTAGAATCGTGAATAGAAACTTTGGAAGTTAGAGGCTTTAAAATAAGCATAACTAAAACAAAGTATATGCAGTGTAATTTTAGTGATATTTGGAACACAAATGAGGAAGTAGTGAAGCTTGATGGTCAAGAAATACCTAGGAGTGATCGTTTCCGATATTTAGGCTTGATTATACAAAGAGATGGGGAGATTTATGAAAATGTTATGCATATGATCCAAGGTTATGGATAAATTGACGCAAGAAGTACAAGATGAGGTGCCTTGGTGTATGCTTTTTTCCGTTGACGTCGTCTTAGTGAATGAGACTAGAGCAGGAATCAATACTAAATTAGAATCGTGAATAGAAACTTTGGAAGTTAGAGGCTTGAGAATAAGCAGAACTAAAACAGAGTATATGGAGTGTAATTTTAGTGATATTCGGAACACAAATGAGGAAGTAGTGAAGCTTGATGGTCAAGAAATACCTAGGAGTGATCGTTTTCGATATTTAGGCTTTTGATTATACAAAGAGATGGGGACATTTATGAAGATGTTATGCATATGATCCAAGCAGGGTGGCTTAAGTGGAGAAGTGTCAATGGTGTTTTGTATGACAAACGTATACCTTTGAAGTTGAAGGAAATTTTTGACAGAACGGCTGTTAGACCATCAATGATGTATGAAGCAGTGTTAGGCAACAAAGAAATAACATGTCCAAAAATGAGTATAGCGGAGATGAGGATGCTAAGATGGATGTATGGTAAAACCAAGAAGGATAGAATTAGAAACGAGCATATATGAGACATGGTGAAGGTAGATCCTATCCAACATAAATTAAGAGAGAATCGCTTTACGTGGTTTGGACATGTCACACGTAGACCTAGTAGTGTCCCGGTTAGAAAGAGTGATTTATTAAGTATTTAGGGTAGAGTTAGGCGTAGGGGAAGACCTAAACTTGGATAAAAATGGTGAGAAAAGATATGATAGCTTGTGGCCTTCCAGAAGATAGTGTTAAATCGAGCATAATGGAAAACCATGATTCATGTAGCCGACCTCTAACTAGTTGGGAAAAAGGCTTTGTTGTTGTTGTTGTATATGTTGGGATCTTTGAATTTTTTTATTTTTCTTTAGTTTTTCATATATTGAGTTATTTATATTTGCTCCTTTTCCTCTGAAATTCTGCAGACAGCAGCCTGGTGCACCGGGCCCACCACCACCGCGACCATCTTCTCGAAGAGAGCGTGATGGTGGCTCAAGTGACAGTGCAGATCGGGCCAGTGATAAGAGGCGTAGGTATAACCATTACTAGTGAAAAGTGCTGAAAACTCGTGGCCCTTGCTAGTTATCAGGACTTGTGATTTTGTTGTAATGGTTATTTTCACGGTAGTTGAAGCAAATCTTGATTTTCTCCAAAATACAGATCAAAGTTACGCGAAGAGATGTAGTATTTGTCACCAGTTGTTTTATGGCTAATACATCTAATTGATACAAACCATGACGGTGCTACCTGTGATATCAAATCTGCATGATATTAATCTCGGAACACTGAACTGTTGGATTTTTCTAGTTTATTTTTAAAAAATCCCCAAAAAAATAGAGATGCATATCTTATACTGAAATACTTTGTGAAGGCTCATTTCAGTTCGGTCTGTTACATTGCTGACAATTGAAGTATCCCAATGCTCTCTTTTGTTTCAACTATAGTGTAGGAAGGATTGTGACTTTAGTCCAAAGAGCTGGAGTTAGTCTTTGTTCAGATGTTGAAGGATATTTATTACAATTTTTTCGCATAATTGATGGTCATTTATAATCAATTCCATCTTTTCTTCACTTTTTTGGGTAAAGGTTAGCAGATATAATAGCTTGTGTGATTTCTGAGTTCTGTAGTTATGTATTAGTGAGCGCATGTTGATTTCTGTAGTTACGAAATGACTTCAGGTGTGCATCTACATCTGTTGCTTTCGATTTGTGAAGAGAATGTATTTCTTTTGCTCCGATCAACTACTCATCAGGTACTGTTAAAGACTTGTGAGGAAGTAAAGCATGCACTTTATACTTTCATTCCAGCATATGTAAAGAAGCAACTTCAATTAGAAATTTACAAAAATTGTTATACTATTGGCAAATATTATTACAGACCTCAAAGTAGACTACGACTTTGATATAAAGTGAAAAAGTATAGTAAACCACTATTTTAGCTATATTTGCACACGCGTATGCACATGTATTTAGCTTGTTATCGCCATCAAATTATTGCATCCCTACTTGCTCCGTAGCTGGACAGAATCTTTTTCATGAACCTGCAATTAAAATCGCCAAAATGTAGTGATTTATCTCATTGAATTTTAACTGTAAGGTACTACATTAATCGATTCTGTTTGTAACAGTGAGAGACAACAAAAGATGCTGAGCTAATGTAAATAGATAACTAGAGAAGTTTATTGTTGGGTGAAAATTTTGAAGCTTAATATGCTTCGACTCTACATTTGCTATTCTTCCGTGAAGAAAGAAATCCTCTCACAGTTTTGTAGTTTATGACATATTTTGGTTACCTGTAGTAAAAGTTTAAAAAGTTACTGCAAATCTCAAATTTAAAGAGAATGTAGTATATTTTAAGCCTATGCACAAAATATTGAGCAGATGCGATAATCTATTATTCTAAACACAATTTAATGAACGAATTATAACGTGAAGGGAGTGACAGCTTCTAGGAATGTCGTTCGGGAATCAACAGCTTGGATTAGAGAGGGTGGGTCAATCCGTCAATGAACATGAACAAAATGAGTAGCAAAAGATCCTCTATATACAAGTGTTCTTTTTGACAGTATAATTTGCTGAACATGAACAACCCTGGATGTATCTTAAACAGGTGACTTACTTGGGTTCATTGTCAAGGGAAGTCCAAATTCGTTGGTGAAGAAATCTCATATTCACTCACATACAAACACATCCACTGTTCTCCAAGTATCTGCAGAGGTGGAATGTAGTATCCAGAAAAATAAAGTTAATTCTTGGAGAAAATGCGCGTTATGCTACAAAAACCATACTAGTTGTATTACAAGTTACAAAACATGTGTGTTGTTTCTTTTAATGTAGAGTCAAGTGCACATGATCTAGTCATCCATTAATGTTTTGTGTCATTATCATCAAATGCCTTAATGCCTTAATGGATAACTGGAAATGTCTAGCATTATTTATATGCTAGTATGATCGTGCTCAATGATTTAACTTTTAGTATTTTTCATGAAAATAAAAAAAATATAAAAGAAAATCTTAGTTCAGAAAGATGAATCACACTTGCATTTCTTTATGAGTACCAGGAGGAAGCATAGATAGAAGAACTTCTCTGACAACCTCTTGTTGCTGGCTTCGACTTCTTCCCATCATCTCTCTCTTTGAAACGTCGACAAAGCTCTCATAATCCCAATCCAACAAGCTCTTGCTCGATCGCAATATCTTTCCCTCCACTTGAAGCAAACTGATCCATTTTCCAAGCAAAAAGACCCATGCTCCGGCTTCTCTCCCATCGGCGCTGGGACTGAATGCTCCGCTATTCCAGCACACCTGATACCCTGGCCATTGTGAATTCTGCGGCCTACTGGTTTTACGGCCAAAACCCTACAGCTGGGTGCAGACAAGAGATCCATCACTTAACTGCGTCTTCAGTTCCACTCAAGTTTACAAATTGAAATTCCAGGTCAGAGTGTCGACTTAGAAACAAACAACGAAGATATGAATTATTTGAGGCTGAGGAGAGGACACAGCTGCGAAGCTGTGACCAGCCATTTGAAAAGCTAATAAGAAGCAGGTCTGTGTTGGGGGGGGGGGCATAAACTTAGCCTAACATCTCACATGTGGTCTGTAATGTGCTTCTGGACCTTACACTTCTTTTTAAGATACTTTGATACTGGACATCTACAACTAACTTTACTTGTATAATTACACACAAATATCTATCTCAACACAACAATTTTAAGGCCAAGTTTGCGAAAAGAGTTAAAAGTTAAAGATAATCCATGCCATTTTGAACTTCTCATAACTTTAGGCTATTCTCCAAGCTCAGAAAACTGTCCTTCTTAGCTCAGAAGTTTAAGATGTATGCTCTCGTTTTCCCAAAAATAGGGTCATGATGCAATTATAGTTAACACAGATCCGCCTCCACCTCAAAAATATATCAAACTTGTACAACTCAAATCAAATTCAACACAAAATTAGAAACCTCTATCTCTGTTTCAAATTTTGTGGTTGATCATTAATTTGTTACAGTAACACCATATAAACAAAATGAGAAAAAAATTTCGTGTAAATATAATGACAACACCAAAACACAAAATTAACGGCACTGTAATTCCAATTTAATAATGATGATGATATTGTGACTGCAATTCTTGAACCCTCTTCTCCAACTGCTCAATCCTCGCCTCCAAATCGCTCCGAATCTCGATATCCCTAACATTCCCATAATCAAACAACTCCTCTTTCTCTCTCTCATTCCCTCTCCCCATCCTTCGATTCAGTTGCTGCTGCTTCCTCTTCTTCATAATCTTCCTCTCCTTTTCCGAAACCGCTTTTTGAAGCGCATGCAGAACTGCAGAGCCCGTTAGGTTCGACTGCGCTTGAGGTTTGTTGGACTTGGAACTCCACGAAGCAAAAGCGGTGAAATTTCTTCCTGGGTTTTGTCGCCCGAGAGTGGCGGCACCGGCGGCGGTGCAGAGGGGTAAGAGGGGAAGGATTGGTGTGAATATGGCGGCGGAGTGCATCGTCGTCTTCGACTCGATTTTCGGTTGGTGGAATGTTTTAGCTCTGGGTTTTTTTACGAGTTTTGGGATTCAATTCGGATGAGTTTCGAGTAGTTTTTACCGAAACCCACATGTTATGCACGTATAGAGTGTTTACAAATGCGTTGGACCTATATTCGCTTCGGGCGTGGAGGGTTAATTTCAAACCCGTTATTAGGCCCGCTTGCACATCTGGAACTCCTACTGGTTTTTTATTTATCCTAGGCATTTTTTTTTGGGGTCAATTCCACACGGGTCACTAACAAATTGATATTTTCATATAACTCACTAACTTACTATTTTCACTCTTCTTATGTTAAATTTTACCACGAGTTTAAAAAAGATTATTTTGCCTTAAAACTTTAAAATTAAGAGTTAAAGTTTAGGGTTTGCGCTATTTTTAAAATTAAGGTTTAAAAATGACTATTTTGCCCTCTTTTAAAACCCTAAACCCTAACTCCTAACTCCTAAATCCTAAATCTCAAATCCCAAATCCTAAATCCCAATCCCTAAATCCTAAAAGGAGGGCAAAATAGTCATTTTTAAACTCAGGATAAGATTTAACATAAGTAGAGTGAGAATAACAAAGAAAAAAAATTAATAATCTCAGTGATTATTCCAACTAAAGAACTAGGCTATATATACCCTTTACATGAACTGAAAGCAAATAAAATACTGAAGCATTATCCCATGATTAACAATCCCTAACTGCATGGAATACTGACTAAAGAAATGGTCAAAGATAAACTATTACAACTAAGTCCCTCTAACTTAGGGTTATTCAAAACTAACAACACAAGGGTACTAATAATATCTTGACACCCTCCCTTAAACTGGATACAATTAAGCAATCCGTTTATATCTGAACTTGAGCAAACTCCAAGTATGCTTCGCATCTTCCTGAAATCAGCTAGCTTCAGTGGCTTGGTTAGAATGTCTGCAACCTGATCTTGGCTTTGACAATGGACTAAGTTCACCACTTCTTTTTTTGTGAGCTCTCGCAGAAAATGAAATCGAACATCTATGTGCTTACTTCTTCCATGCAAAACTAGATTCTTAGATAACTTAATAGCTGAACTATTGTCACAATAGATTAGAGTAGAAGCATGCTCTGGACAATCCAACTCATTAAGTAATCCCCTTAACCAAACAGCTTGACAAGCACATGAGGCAGCAACAATGAATTCAGCTTTAGATGTTGAGAGAGTAACCACTGGTTGCTTCTTTGAAGACCAAGAAATAGCTGATGAACTGTACATGAAAACATATCCCGAGGTACTTTTTCGATCATCCAAATCATCAGCATAATCACTGTCACTGTATCCCAACAAATCTCCTTCCAATCCTTTCTTTTTGTAGAGCAAGTCATAATCTGTAGTTCCTCCTCCACTCACATAATCTGTCATCCAAACAGGAGCTCTACTTGTTCTGGTTCTGTGTCACGCCCCGCTTTCCAAAAATACGGAATACGAGTACATAACAATAGCCTAGCGAATGACTAAGGTCACTCATAAGCTGTTTATCCGATTAACTCAACAATATAATCAATACAGAACATTTGCGCAGACAATAATAATAATCTCATGAAAAATAGTACTTGGAATGAAGCAACAAAAATATCCAAATACAATAATAATAATCCAACGTCTGAAAACAATAATAAAATCCGGAACATATGCCCAAAACAATAATAATCCAATCCAAAATAATAACAAGTCTCAATACATTAAGTTTATTAAAGCAATAAGCAATTAGAAAGCAGTAGTCTTCAGAATGTTTGTTCTCCAATTCCAGCAAGCAATTATCCGTAGTCAACATGAGATGGGTGTCAAACATGATAAATAAAACTAGAACATGCTCATACATCTCATGCAATATTATGATACAGAAATAATTAATTCAAGAAAATTTGAAAAGTATAATTCTGAAAATAATAACACAGCTGTAGTAAAATGGGCATAACTTTTGCTACGAAACCCGGAATTCAAAAATTCAGGATGTTCTGGAAACTAGAAATAATAGGCTACAACTCTTGTTCAGAAAGTAATTCAATTTAAGACGTTTACTGGTTCAAAAACAGCAGACAAATTTCAAGCAGCAAGCAAGATACAGGTTTTAGGGTATTTCTCCATGAAAATAAATTAATTAAACATGATGGGTATCAATTCTTTAGTCAATAAATTATGTGACTAGCATGATGAATGTCAAAACATGATAAATAAAATTAGAACACATACACATACAAATTTATTATCAATCAATCATCAATCGATCAAACAACATACAACGTATCAATTGTCTCTACAATAATTTATTTGTGTGACGATTATATGAACAACCCTATTATCAATTCTATATGCACTCATGAAAGATCCAAACTTTAGAGTCAAAAGTGGCACGATGTCAAGAATATTGGGATTAGCTCGTGTAAACCTTCAATAGACCCAACGAAGAGATGAACAATGGATAATACGATAACAAAAAAATATACTTGCAAGAGTTTCAACAATACTTGAATTTGATACAATTAACAATTCAAGTGGACGGTAAATTGCCTTATAAACGATGAAAACGAATACCAAGAATAACGGGATAAGGATCCCGAAGCAACGAATCCACGAACTAGCAAATCCACAAAATAGCACGTGCAATATACGTACAAAAAAGCCTAAATCAACACAGCACACAAAGAGACAGCAGGGACAGCTGTGTCAGTAAAGGGCAGGGGGGGTCTAACAACGGCGGGGTCGTCGGACAGTAGGGGTTGTCGACGTCGCAGGCAGCGGCGCGACGGGACAGGGTGGCGGCTCTGGTGTGCCGGCGATCGAAACAGGGAGGATGAAGAAAGGAGTCGGGTTTTGGGTGCTCTGTTAATGTCGATGGCAGAGGAGGGGTTCAGGAGGTTGCTGGCGGCGCTAGGAGGCGGCGCCGACAAGGGAAGGTAGCGACGGGGAAGAGGTCACCGGATGGTGGCCGGGGAAGATGATCGGAAGAGAGGCAGTGTGGACACAGGGAGAGAGAGAAAGGCAGGAGAGAGTGATAGATTAGACCGCTAGAATTTCGATTTGTGTGCAATTTAGGATTTGCATTGGGGTTGTATTTATAGGGTACAATTAGGATACTGAATTGGAGAATTAGAGCATCCACAGTCGTTTGCTACGCTCAAAAAGCGCTGTAGTCGTTTGCTATTTATGCATTTTTTGCAATTTTTTTTTGCTACAGTAGATTGCTATATATGAAAGTGGATTTGAGAGAAATGCATATTATACAGGACGCAACTTCACTTTGCGTCCGATGATTTATTTTTTTTAAATTTATTGTTTTTTAATTCCTCCGACGCAACTTCACATTGCGTCTGATGATTTTTTTTTAATTCCGTAATTAAAACCCAAAAAAGGCAAAACCCTCGGACGCAACTACAAGTTGCGTCCAGTGGGTTTTGGGCTTTTAATTTTTATTTATTTTTTTTAAAAATCAACTAAAAAATAGTTTTAATTATTAAAAAATTCGAAAAAAAATTCGAAAAAAAATCCCCAAAAACCGTGGGACGCAACTTCAACTTCCGTCTGTCACTTTTTGTTTTGTTTCGTTTTCCTTTCCGACGCAACTTCAACTTCTGTCTAACAATAAAAAATTATTTAAATAGTTCATTTCACCCTCGGACACAACTACAAAGTCCGTCTTGTTTTTTTTTAAAATCTTAAATTGCTATAAAATAGCATTGTAAGCACTGCAGCAAAAGCTAAAAAAGCTATATGTATATATGCATTTATCCATTTTTTGACATTCAAGACTGTGGATGCTCTTAGAGTCCAATAATAGTGGATTTGGGGTAAGAACAAATAAAATTGGGTTTTTGTGGTACAATAAGAAGTAGATCCAAATCAATAGGGTTCAAATCAAAATACCCACAATTAAATAAGAGAACAATAGGATCAACAAGAACAGCCCGATCAAAAGAACGAAGAATTTCATGAACAAGTTTAATCAAAAAGAAAATAATCAAGAAAGAACAATAGGGTATTTAATATATATATATATATATATATATATATATATATATATATATATATATATATATATATATATATATATATATGGGGGCCCTTCGGTTGAGCACTACTTTCGTGAGCACTCGCCCTTCCGGCCATTGCATGGATGATCCAACCTTTCACATTGACCTACAAGTTTAAATTAGTCTAGATATGTAAAATCAAGTCATTTGAAATTCATTTGCTCATCCATTGAAGTGTTATAAAAATTGTATGGTTGAATATCGTTTTTTTTTATAATGACATGATGGATGAGCAAATGAATTTCAAATGACTTGATTTTACATATTTAGACTAATGTAGACGTTTAGATCAATTTGAACGGTTTGGATCATCCATATGATGGCTAGAAGGGCGAGTGCTCTGCTCATGGAAAGGAGTGCTCAATGGAAGATTTTCCTATATATATATATATATATATATATATATATATATATATATATATATGAGGCTTCTTCCATTGCGAACGCTACTGTAGCGTTTGCAAACGTGCACACCACTTAATCCGTCATCTCCAATGACGGGTTAAGTGGTGTGCAAGCGTTTGCACTACATTTGCGTTTGCAACGGAAGATGGCCTTATATATATATATATATATATATATATATATATATATATATATATACTAGTATCATGCACGTGCGATGCACGTGGAGGGGAATGAAAAAGGACAAAAAGAAAGCACGTGTGCGATGCACGTGGAGGGGAATGAAAAAGGACAATAAAAAAGCACGTGCGATGCACGGGTTTGCTCACAAACAAATTAGGGTTTGTTTGTTTATCAACCCCATCTCTCCCATTATAATATATATATATATATATATATATATATATATATATATATATATAGAGAGAGAGAGAGAGAGAGAGAGAGAGAGAGAGAGAGAGAGAGAGAGCCTTCTTCCGTTGCAAACGCTACTGTAGCAGTTGCAAACGTGCACACCACTTAACCCGTCATCCCCAATGACGGGTTATGTGTTTTGCCTTAACCCGTCATTGGGGATGACAGGTTAAGTGGTGTGCACGCGTTTGCACGACATTTGCGTTTGCAATGGAAGATGGCCCATATATATATATACCGATAATAATAATAACAACAACAATAATAACAAATACTAATACCAGTAGCAATAAGAATAACAATAATAATAATAAATAACAATAACGATAATAATAATAATAATAATAATAATAATAATAATAATAATAATAATAATAATAATAATAATAATAATAATAATAATAATAATAATAATAATAATAAGATTATATAACAAAATATAAATTTATTAAAATAACCCAAATAGCAATAATACATTTGATTTGGCTCACATATAAATAGCCGATCAATAAGATATAGAAAATAAGATTAAAATACACCATTAATCGAATTGAATAAAATTTTCGATTAGAAAATAATTTAATAAAAAATCTGAAATAAATTTAGCACAAAATAAATTTACAAAAATTAAATTATAGAAAATACACAGAAAATACTAATTATGAGGAATGGGGGTTACATTCTGGCCATTGCTTCTTCGGGTTCTGAGGAGTTGTTCTGTGATGAGTCATTTTCAGATAACTCTTCAAGTGCGGCATCTTCAACTTCTGGAGCCATATTCTGAATTGCATTTCTTCAACTGCATCTAGGTCAGCAGTAACGTGTTGATCTTCTCCATTGCTCCAATCCCATCCTTCATCCTCACTAAAAACAATATCTCTACTAATAATAATCTTCTGTGTTTTTGGGTTGTACAACTTGTAAGCTTTCGATTCTTCACTAATACCAAGCATTACACATTTCACACTCTTATCATCAAGCTTAATACGTCGAGAGTCACTTACATGAGCATATGCCAAGCAGCCAAATATTCTGAAATGACCAACATTAGGTTTCCTTCCACTCCAAGCTTCTTCTGGAGTGACATTCTTCTGGTACATAGTATGCTTGCTTTGATGAAAGTTCCAAAAAGATTTTGACCAGAAGCTGCAAATTGGAGCATTCATATCCTGATCATGCAGTTCATGATGGTGCGATTTTTCCTCTCAGCAACCCCATTCTGCTATGGTGAATAAGCTGCAGTCAATTGCCTTTTTATTCCATACATTTCATAAAAGTTAACAAACTCTTGTGAATTGAATTCTCCTCCACGATCAGTTCTTAATGCCTTGATAAACATACCAGTTTCCTTTTCCACAGCACCTTTAAACTTCTTAAAAACAGCTAGGGCTTTAGACTTTTGTGCCAAGAAATAAATCCAAGTCTTCCGACTATAATCATCAATAAAGGTACTGTAATACCTCTTGTTGCTGTTGGAGGTAGGATTTATGGGACCAAAAATGTCTGAATGAACGAGTTGTAGTTCTTGTAATGCTCTCCAAGTGCTTTCCTTTGGAAACACTTCTCTCCAGGGGCGGAGCTATGTGGGGGCCCGGGGTGGCCCGGGCCCCCCTAAAATTTTGAAAAACCCCTTAAATTTTTTGGAATTTTTTTAAAAAACCCCTTAAATCTATTAAATTTTATTATTTGACCCCCCTAAAAATTATTAAAAAATACCTATATATTTATATATAATTATAGAATTTTTTCTTAGCCCCCCTGAAAATTTTGTTCTGGCTTCGCCCCTGCTTCTCTCTGTTGCTTTCCCATCATGCATTCTTCACAAATACTTGCTGGAGGTTGCAACTTAGGGAGTCCTCCCACCATACTTTTCTCCTGTAAAGTCTTTAGCCCCTTGAAATGCAGATGTCCATATCTAAAATGCTATAACCAAGTGTCATTCTGGATAGTGGTTTTTAGACAAACTTGCCTAGTTGATGCAGCTTGTGTTTGAAGTGGAAACATTCTGTTAGGAGTCATCTCGACCTGCATGATCAGGCCTTTCTCCGGATGATGAATTTGGCAGCAATTCCTTTGAATTAGAATGGAAAATTGCCTCTCTTGAAGTTGGCCAAGATTGATCAGATTGCTTCTCAATTCAGGCACGTAGAATACTCCTGATATGATGTGTACAATACCATTAACTTCAACTTTAACATCTCCTTTCCCACGCACTCTCAAGCTTGAATCATTACCAAGATTTACATTCTCCTTGAACGTCTCATCAAGCTTGGTAAACATCTTATTGTTGCCAATCATGTGGTTGCTACATCCTAAATCCAAATACCATGTGTTGCAGAGTTGGTCTCCTTTGAGCTCCATATACGACATCAACAACATCTCTTCTTCAATATCAGCTACATTGGCTTTTGTTTCATTCTCCCTTTAAGGACACTCATATTGAAAGTGCCCCATTTCACGGCAATTGTAGCACTCCACTGTGGATTTATCAAATGATCCTTGGCGCCCTCTTCCTCTTCCACATCCTCGATAGCCTCCTCGAAATCTTCCTCTTCCTCTTCTTGGAGATTAATACTCTTGAGTCACCTTTAATGCTTGTTCTTCCACTCCATGACCTTTGATTCTTTGTTCACGTACTAGAAGGTTGCTTTGTAGTTCATCAATAGAGAGGTCATCAAGATCTTTCGATTCTTCAATAGAACACACAACATAGTCAAACTTTGGTGTCATTGATCTCAGGATCTTTTCAACGACAGCTACATCAACCAACTTCTCTCCATTGATCCTCCTCTTGTTAGCCACAGTGAGAATCCTTCCAAAATACTCATCAATTGACTCTCCATCCTTCATATTGAGCAACTCAAACTCTTTGCGAAGAGCTTGAAGTTGGGCATGCTTAACTCTCGTCGTGCCTTGATATTTCTTCTTCATAGAGTCCCATATATCCTTTGCTGTATCTTTCTTCAAGATGGTCTCCAATATTGCTCTGTCAATGGCTTGAAACAGATAGTTTTTGGTCTTCAAGTCTTTGAACTTCTGCTCCTCTAGAGTTTTCAATTGATCTTCTATCAAAACTGCACCCTCCGCATGCTGCGTGATCCCATTCTCAACTAGGCTCCAGTATTCCTTGGAGCTCAAGAAATTTTCCATCAACATGCTCCAGTGGTCATAATGACCATCGAAGCGTGGAATAGCTGACTGCACGAAACTGCTTCCTTCTCCTGCCATTGATTCTTGCTGCTGCAAGCTTCCTTACTCTCTCTCTGCCCCAGGTGGAGCTCTGATACCAATTGTTGGTTTTAGACTAAAGTTTAGAAGAATATAATTGAGAAGAGTAAGTTTATCTCAGTGATTATTCCAACTAGAGAACTAGGCTATATATAGCCTTTACATGAACTGAAAGCAACGAAAAATATTGAAGCATTATCCCGTGATTAACAACCCCTAAATGCATAGGATACTGGCTAAAGAAATGATCAAAGATAAACTAACTACAACTAAGTCCCTATAACTTGGGGATTATTCAAAACTAACAACACAAGGATTAATAATATCTTCACAAACTGGAGTGCAAATTCCTCGTATGCTTGCTTGAAAACTATGCTTATAAGCAAGTTGGTGGTGGTTCGAGAATATTACTGAAGAAGATGTGCAAAGTGTGCTTGAAAAAAAAAAGACAAATTTTGACTACTACCATCTCATACACTTAGCCATGGAATAAATTTGTTCGCAGTCGGAGAAAAAAAAGGGGTTTGCGATGCTGAATGCAAGTGGCATAATTATGAAAAAGATGTTAGAACCTGAATATAAAATAATAAGAAATTTCAACAAAGTTGTGAAGAAATCAAATACAGAAAGAAAAACAGTAATCAATGAACTTGTACAGAGTCGAGATTTTTAAGAATCTCTGTCCTTAAAGCAGAATTCGCCCCACCTGACCAAGCCAAACCGAACCGAACTGAGCCCGAGCCGGAGCCGAAGCCGAAGCCGAGGCCGGGGCCGGGGCTGGGGCCGGGGCCAGAGCCGGGCCGGGCGCGCGCGCGCGTGCGCGTGTGTGTGTTTGTCATTTTGGCTAAGTCCTCTCTCCACTACACGTTAGTGGTAACCCCCGGGCCACGCCCTCTAGTCCAGTTTTCTAGTATATATACTAGTATAAATCTTTTCCAATTTCCGATATGGGACTATCCATTTGTTAAGTTGGTACCTTTCAAGTACCCAACTTTGGATCAACATTTCTCATTCATACGGAATTCGTTTTTGGCAAGTGAGTATACTAAGGAATAGTACTCGACGAGAGGATCGCAATCCACTCATTTTTCGGTGCCGCCGGTGGCCGGAGCTTGCCGGAATCCGGCCCGGAAAACTGCAAAAATTAATTCCAACAATCCCCCACATGAATGGAAATTACCAGACCATGTCATCCAGACACGACAGAAAAACAAAAAACATGACAGAAAGACTCTGAGAGTACAGTCGGAAAATCACTGCATCAGAAATGGTAGTAATTTTTCAACCTTGAACCACCCTTAGTAATTAGCTATCGGATTCACTTGACCAGGTAGTGATCACGATGTCTTGAACTACCTGGGCGTTCATGTGAACCTAGACAATAACTATCACACAGTTTCATCTCCTCACAAAACTAAGTTCTCTTGTTGTGTTCATTTTGGCCTTGAACATCCCTGGTTAATCGTGAGTGAACTTGGAGAATGTAGCCTCTCTTCATTCTCCTAGAAACGGCCCCATTTCACACTCACAAGGTGATTGCCCATAAAGAGTATCCTGCTATACCCCACTTTTATTTCAAAGCTATGGGAATCATTAAAAGCCAAGCTTATCCTAACTATTTGCAGGCAGCACTTGTTTTATCATCCTAAGAATGGGTATGAGATGTTAATCTCTAAGTGCTTTCGTTGATTCAACAGGATTTAGTTGTCCCTTTGAACCTAGATCTTGGGATCTCCAATTTCTAGGTAGGGTTTCCATCAAGTATCCTCTTTCGTCATAGGCTTTAAACCCATTCCTCTTGATGATCTCACAACCTGCTCTCGCGACAGACCTTTAGTAAATAGATCCGCTAGGTTGTCGGCCGATTTTATATATTCTATAGAGATTACTCCATTTGAGAGCAGTTGTCTAATGGTTTTGTGTCGCCTTCTGATATGACGAGACTTACCATTATACATACAACTCAGTGCCCGTGCTATAGCTGATTGGCTGTCACAGTGTACACATAAGGCAGGCACTGGTTTTTTCCACATTGGAATATCCTCTAAGAAATTTCGAAGCCATTCTGCTTCCTCTGCCGCTTTGTCTAAAGCAATAAACTCAGATTCCATGGTGGATCTGGCCAATAGCGTTTGTTTAGAGGATTTCCATGACACAGCTGCACCACCAAGTGTGAAAACATATCCACTTGTGGATTTTGAGTTCTTTGAGTCCGATATCCAGTTGGCATCACTGTAGCCTTCCAGTACTGCTGGATATCTGGTGTAATGCAGCGCATAACTCTGAGTATGTTGCAAGTAGTTCAATACTCTAGTTATTCCTTTCCAGTGACTTCGTCCTGGATTACTCGTGTATCGGCTCAGTACGTTTACCGAATGTGCTAGGTCCGGTCTTGTACAATTTGTTAGGTACATCAGACTACCAATTACACGTGCATATTCCAGTTGTGATATGCTTTTGTCTGTATTTTTGAACAGGTGAAGACTTGGATCAACGGGATTTTTTGCTGTCCCATTGGAATAATTCTTGAATTTTTCAAGTACTTTCTCAGCATAATGAGCTTGAGACAAAGTAATCCCCTCAGATGTCCTGGAAACTTTGATTCCTAGTATGACATCTGCAACTCCCAAGTCTTTCATGTCAAACTTGCCACTAAGCATGCTCTTAGTTTGTTTGATAATATCGTTATTGCTTCCAATAATGAGCATGTCGTCTACGTATAGACAGACCAGAATGTATCCGTTTGGAGTATCTTTGATGTAGATACATTTATCACATTTATTTATTTTGAAACCATTTGACATCATAACATTGTCAAATTTTGCATGCCACTGCTTTGGAGCTTGTTTCAGGCCGTACAGTGATTTTACAAGCCTGCACACCTTATTTTCCTGTCCAGGAACTACGTAACCCTCAGGTTGTTTCATGTATATTTCTTCTTCTAAGTCCCCATTTAGAAATGCAGTTTTAACATCCATTTGATGTATTTCCAGGTTACGTAGAGCTGCAATAGCTATCAACATTCTTATGGATGTTATTCTTGTAACTGGGGAATATGTATCGAAGAAATCTAGGCCCTCTTTTTGCCTAAATCCTTGTACCACAAGTCTAGCCTTATGCTTCTCTATTGAACCATCTGGTTTCAATTTTTGTTTGAAAATCCATTTGCATCCTAGAGCTTTACATCCAGAAGGCAAATCGACTAACTCACATGTATGATTTTGCATAATGGAGTCTATTTCACTTTTGATTGCTTCCTTCCACATAGGAGCATCAGGCATAGACATGGCTTCCTTAAATGTTCTGGGCTCATTCTCTAACAGAAAGGCCGTCACAAAGTCAGGACCAAATGATTTTGATGTTCTAGCCCGTTTACTTCGTCTAGGCTCATCGGTATCATGTTCTGGTTCATCAACTGTAGTGCTTGCATTCCCTTGTTCACGTGTACGTTTAGGGTACGTAGTATCCTTGCACGGAAACACGTGTTCAAAGAATGAAGCATTTCTTGATTCCATTATTGTATTTACATGGATATCCGGTATATCCAATTTGTATACCAAGAACCGATATGCACTACTGTTGTGTGCGTAGCCTATGAATATGCAATCAATCGTCTTAGGTCCGATGGTGACCTGTTTCGGGTTAGGTACTGCCACTTTTGCTAGACACCCCCACACTTTGAGGTATTTATACGAAGGTAAGTTACCTTTCCATAATTCATATGGTGTCTTGCCGGTTTTCTTGTGAGGTATTTTGTTGAGAATGTAGTTGGCAGTCAGCAACGCTTCCCCCCACATGTTTTGGGGTAAGCCAGAATTCAACAACAAGGCATTCATGATCTCCTTTAGAGTTCGGTTTTTGCGCTCGGCTGTACCGTTTGATTCGGGTGAGTAGGGAGCAGTTGTCTGATGAACTATTCCATGTTCCGAGTAGAACATGTTAAATGGTGCATCATATTCTCCTCCTCTATCACTTCTAACGATTTTAATCGTTTTGCCAAGTTGATTCTCAACCTCAAGTTTATATTCTTTGAATTTATCCAAAGCCTCATTTTTGCTATGTAACAAATATACATAACAGAATTTTGTGCAATCATCTATGAAAGTCACAAAGTACTTTTGCCACCTCTGGTCTGCACATATTTTAAGTCACACAGATCTGTGTGAATAAGACCTAGAGTTTCTGTGTTTCTTTCTACAGAACGTGATGGAGTTTTAGTGAGTTTGGCCTCCGTGCAAACTTCACATTTTTCTGAGTTATCTACCTTAAATTTTGGTAGCAAATTCATGTTAACTAATCTACGCATAGAATTTACATTAACATGGCCTAGTCTTTCATGCCAAACAGAGGAAGACTCAACAACATAGGCAATAGGAGTTATTTCATTAACTTTGGAAACAGCAGGAACAATAGTTTTAGGGATGACTGTCATTACATTAAACTTGAACAGTCCATCATTTACATATCCTTTACCCAAATATACCCCATTCTTGGACAGTACAAAATTATCAGAAACAAGTACAACTTTAAACCCATTCTTGCTTAGCAAAGAACCCGATATCAAGTTCTTTCTAATGTCTGGGACATGCAGCACATTTGTGAGTGTTAGCTCTTTGCCTGAAGTCATTTTCAGCACTATCTTTCTTGTTCCTTCAATTTTGGAGGTGGAAGAGTTTCCCATGAACAGTTGTTCATCTTTGTTGCACTTCTGATAGGAAGTGAACATTTCCTTGTCCGAGCAGATATGCTTGGTGGCCCCAGTATCGTACCACCATTCACGAGGATTGCTCCCCACAAGATTTACCTCTGAAACAACAGCACAGAGGTCCAGGTCAGAGAGACCAGTGGACAAGTTCTCAGCTATGTGTACATGGGATTTTTCATTCCCTTTTACATGTCCTGTTTTTGAATAATTACTGTCCTTACTGCGGCACTCAGAAATTTTGTGCCCCAACTTACCACACTTGTGGCATTTCCCAGCAAACCTCTTTGCAAGAGGTTTTTTGTTGGAGGCCTGTGGCAGAAACTTCCTCTTCTTGCCTTTCTGTTCATGCTCCACCACATTGGCCTTTTCTATGGACTGATTTCCATAGGACCTCTCAGCCTTGCGATTCTCTTCTTCGATCCGCAACCTGATAATTAGATCTTCAAGAGACATCTCCTTTCGTTTGTGTTTGAGATAGTTCTTGAAGTCTTTCCACCCAGGTGGAAGTTTTTCTGTAACCCCTATTTCCGATTATACGGATTTCCATGTACTCTTATAATTCAAATTCCGTATAAATTTCTTCCGATGCATTTAAATCATTGGATCTCCTATTGAAACTCAAATTTATATTTCAAGTTAGGATTTGTCTCTCTTCTTTTATTTATCTCATTTGGAGCCCATTGATTTTGATACATGTTATGTTATTTAATTGAAGCCCAACTCCTATTGGGTTTATTATATTCATTTTTTGAGCCCAAGTCCAGAACCCATATATTGTACGGTTTTATCCTACATCTATCCCTATAGAATTCTTTCCCGTATTCCCCACTCTTCAAACCCGTTCACTAACTTCCTCCCCACTTTGACTGTTCACTACCCCACTCTCTCCCGTTATTCTCTCCCTCCCGTTACAACTAAACCCCCCCTCTCCTCTCTCACCCGTTCCATCTCTCCATCCTTCTCTCTGTTCTCTAACAAACAGAGAAACCAAACAAAGAAAACAAAACAGAACAAAAACCAGAGAACCCACAACTCCATTTCCATCGCTCCACCATCCCGCATCGCCTTTCGCCTCGACAACCCGAGCATCGCCTTCTCCTGCACGCGTGCTCCACCTCCTCGACACCTCGATTCCCTCCAGTCGCGAACCCAACAGCACAGAGGACCCCACCGTAGAGCTTCCGCCAGTCGTCCGCTTGCCCTCCTCCCGACGTCACCGTTCAACCAGTCGCATCCCTCCGCCATTGCAATCGTCCTCAACCTCGTCCTCGACTTCTTCTCGGCCACCATCGAAGACTTCCGCCATTGTCGAGACCTTCGAAGCTTCCCCATCGCGCTCCGCTTCTCCAACACTGTGAGCCTCCACCTTCGTCTTCCTCCGAAGCCTCAGAGCCGCTCACCTCGTCGTCGCTCCAGTCGCGCGACCCCGCCCAGTCGTCACGCCTCCATTCCCGCTTGCCTCCTCCCTCTCGCTCCATCCCGAGCACTCAGTCGACGCGCCAGCTTGAGAACCCAGCGCCTTCCCCGTTCGAGCCCACATCCGCCATCGTCTTCCTCTCCCTCTCCCAGTCGCTCGCCGATCGCAGCCCGCTCCCTTCTCCCGCTCGCTCTCTCTCTTTTTCTCTCTCTCTCTGTTCTGAGATAAAGAAGAAGATAGAAGTTTGGGATTTGAGTATTATATCGGTATTGAGGTTGTTTTTGGGAAGAGAAAGATAGTGTTTTGGGATTCAATTGGATTTGCTGTTTGGGATGTTGGTGTTGTGGTTGGGGATTATATCTGTTTGTAGCGAAGGAGATTATTGTTGCTATTGGTGTATTGGGTTGTATTGGGGTTTGGTGTTGTGAAGAAGATTGGGTAGGAGTTGTTGCTATTTTGGAGTGGTTGATAGAATTGTTGCTGTTTACTGTTTGGGGTTGATTGCCATTTGGAGTTGCTGTTTACTACCTTGGAGCTTGCTATTTAGGAGTTGCTGACTTTGGCGTGGCTGCCACACATTTCACACGTGTTTTACTGCCCGGGATACTGATCCCGTTATTCTTGTTCAATTTCATCGTCGTCAACTAACAGGCAAGTCCATTGAACTAATTTTTTTATTCTAGTTCAAATTAATTGATCTCCTGCAAGTAGTTCCATTTTAATTATCTTAATTTGCCTTGTGTCCCGTCTGTTGGGAGTATCGAGGGTTTACACGAGCTAACCCGACGTACTCTTGACCTCTTATAATTGTCCATTGACTCAAACCTAAGCCTATATAGACACAATTGACATAAATAAAATGAATAGAATTGTGTACAAAGGAAATGAATGGTAATTGTATACATTGATTGAATGAGACAATCGTGATTGGATTAATGACTTCATAAAGTGGATTGTACACAGAAAATGACATTCTAATCGTTATACAACATTGTAATGTGTCCCATAATTTATAGTAGCACATTAATTGCCACTTTAATGAACATATATGTGATGACATTTTGTAATTCCTGCTGCCTTGCCTGTCTTGTACTGAGGTTTCGACCCAGTTATAATAGGAATCAGTCAAAATGATATAAAGATGAATTGTAGCCCTCAATGTCTAGTTGCTGATAACATCCTGAATTGTCGAATTCTGAATTGTAGTCTATGAGTTATCACTGATTTAGTGTGACTGTGTTGGCTGATTTCAGATTGGCCACTTCATGCTTATTATTGTATAACACATCATTTTGCTGCATTCTATCATCTCCTTGACATTATTATATACACATTTACATGGACATGAATGATTTAATAAGATACTAAACAAGCTGGGGTTTATAAGGGTTGACCTAGTAGTGGGAAATCTCAGAAAATGTACTCGAGGGCCTATATTGATATTGTATTGAAATGGAAAGTAAAGTAATGATTGTGAATGATTGATTGGAAAATGAAAATTGAAAATGGTAAATGATTGTTATTGAAACCGAGTACACGCTCTTTAGACCCCACCACTATGTCTCAAACGAACACTGTTGTGCGTGCACCGAAACTGTAGTATGGGATGCAGTAGTACGTGCACTAGATAGGAGAAATGACGCTCTAATGAACATAAATTGACATATGTATACTTTATTAAGACCATTGTTATTAATGCCATTATTGTCTTTGCAAACTTGATCTTGACTCATATTCCTTCATGTACCGTATTCCTTTACTCTCTGCTTTCACTACTTGCTGTCCGTACTTGCTCTAAGGACAAATTATTCTTTTTTTTTAGATAATCAAGCACAGGTGCATAAAGAGAATTTCTAGGAGGCATTGATTAGCAGATCTTCTACAATTGGAACAGGAGTCTCTCGAGTTAATTGGTAAGTCCTTGTATTCCAGAATTGGTTATTGAATTTCATTCTCGTTTATGTGATTATTATTCCTGCGTGGTTGTGATTCATTTTTCTTATATTGTTGTGTTAAGACTGGTACAGCTTATGAATGATATGAGTTGGCGTACTTATATCATTCGCTGGGCCTCAGTTACGTGCCTGTATTTCCGTATTCTGGGAAGCGGGGCGTGATAGGTTTTTAGTGGTATCAGAGCCCAGGTTAGGCTCTAACTATGTTGGAGTTTAGCTGGTTGGCTAATGTGTTAGTCATATCTGACTAATACGTTAGTCAAGTTCGGTTCTAGCCAGTCTAATTCAATAATATGTACACCACGCTAATCACATGAACATGAATAACCAACATTATCTGGATACTCCTCTCATTTGGATTCCTCTTTGATATCTTCTTATTCAAGTCTTTCAATCCTTGGTTCCTTCCGTCCCTTGCAGTCCTCACTTTCATCGATTCCTCATTGGGTGTAATTTTATTCTTTCGTGCCCTTATTCCTTTGATTCTGGAGTTGTTCTTTCTTTTCTTTCCGGTTGGTTCGTCGATCGACATCTGTGGATCTTCAACGACATGTTAGAGGCTCGTTTAATTCCCATGTTACTATTGTTGTGCGCGGTACAAACTAATCAATAACCAAACCAATGCGGAATACAAAGAGAGAACCAGCGAGAAAACACAAAAACAAACCAACACAAGGACACACAGATTTAATGTGGTTCGGCAAAATACATGCCTACATCCACGGGGCGGTTGGGGTTTCTTCTTCTTCAAATTATCACCAATGGGCGAAAACAAACCCTTACAAATAATGACGGCTGCAAAACCGAAATAGGGATCTCTAATTTTCGTCACCGATTACAAAACCCTAACAAGTGTATTTATAGGGAAACTATTGGGCCTTTTCGAATTGGGCCTGATCTAGTTCAAAATCCCGTCGACAGTCGACTGGTCGACTTACCAGTCGACTGGCAATCCTTCTGGCAGTCGACCGATCAGTCGCCTGATCCTCTGCTGCTGCTTGTATCTTTAGCCTTCGAAAACTCTCTGGACAGTCGCCTGATCCTTCTATCAGTCGCCTGATACTGTAACTTTCATTTGCTGCAGATACTCCAAAACAATCTGAACCAGAATCGAGCCATTATCCTACAATCTCCACCTTGGCGAGATCTTCCACCAAGTATCCAACAATCTCCACCTTGGCAAGATCTTCCAAGTAGCCCAAGCAATCTCCACAAATACTCCAAATGCTCATCATCAAATGTAACAACAAATCCAAACTCCACCTTAGTATGATATCACATACTAGGCGAACAAATAGCGAAGCACTATTCCAACCCCCCATTCCAAATCATCAAACATGCAAAATATTAGCCAGGTTCATGCAATGCTTGAACTTGGCTGCCCCAACAACTTTGGTCAACATATCAGCAGGATTATTAGCTGTCCCAATCTTCACCAAATGAATATCACCATCCTTTATCAAATCACGCACAAAATGATAACGGACATCAATATGTTTGGTCCTCGAATGATGAACTTGGTTCTTCGCTAAATGAATAGCACTCTGACTGTCACAGTGTACCTCCACCTTCTCCCGATGAATCCCCAAGCTCTTCAAAAGTCCATGAATCCAAATGGCTTCCTTCATGGCCTCAGCAACCGCCATGTATTCAGCCTCAGTAGTAGACAACGCTACAGTGGACTGCAAATTCGACCTCCAACTTATAGGTGCCCTAGCCATAGTAAACAAATAGCCTGTAGTAGACCGCCTCTTATCTAGATCACCTGCATAGTCAGAATCAACATACCCAACCAATAACCTGCTAATATTGTCATCCCTTTCAAATTTCAAACCCACATCTGTGGTGCCACTTATGTACCTCAAAATCCATTTAGCTGCTCGCCAATGCTCTTTGCCTGGATCATGCATATATCGACTAACCATACTCACCGCCTGAGAGATGTCTGGTCGAGTACAAACCATGGCATACATCAAACTGCCAACCACACTAGTGTAAGGTATATTGGCCATATACTGTCTCTCTTCATCTGTACTTGGAGACTGAGAAGCACTAATTCTGAAATGACTGGCTAAGGGTGTACTGACTGGTTTAGTTTTCTTATCTATACCAAACCGTTTCAGCACCTTCAAAAGATATTGCTTCTGTGTCAAACTCACTGTGCCCTTTGCCCTGTCTCTAGCTATCTCCATCCCAAGTATCTTCTTGGCTTCACCAAGATCCTTCATCTCGAATTCAGAACTCAGCTGATTCTTCAAATTTTGAATCTCCTTAGCATTTTTAGAGGCAATCAACATGTCGTCCACATATAATAACAGATATATGAAAGAACCATCCTGCAACTTCCTGAAGTAAACACAATGATCAAACTCACTTCTGGAATATCTCTGCACCTTCATAAACTGATCAAACCTCAAATACCACTGCCTTGGAGATTGCTTCAACCCATAGAGAGACTTCTTCAACCTGCAAACACAATTTTCCTTCCCAGCTGTCTTAAACCCATCTGGCTGCAACATATAAATTTCTTCATCTAGATCCCCATGTAAGAACGCAGTCTTCACATCCATCTGTGTCAATTCAAGATCAAACTGTGCTACCAAAGCTAACAAAATCCGAATAGAAGGATGCTTCACAACTGGAGAGAACACTTCATTATAGTCAATACCTTCCTGTTGAGCATACCCCTTTGCAACTAGTCTAGCCTTGAACCGAACACTGTCTTTTGGACCTTCTTTCTTCGTATACACCCACTTGCAACCAATTGCTTTCTTCCCCTTTGGTAGTTGCACTAGATCCCAAGTCTTATTCTTATGAAGAGAGTTCATCTCTTCATCCATAGCAACTTTCCAATCTGCATTTTCTGAACTTCTAGTGGCTTCTTTGAAGTTGGAGGGAACTTCATCATCCACAATGGGAAGAGCAAATGCAACTGTGTCTGTAAAACGAGACGGTCGTTTGATATCTCTTCTTTGCCTTCTTACTGCAATTGATTCTTCCTGCTGGATAGGAACTTCTTCATCATTCTCAGTATCAACCACATCATCTTCATCTTGGACAGGAACAGGATTTTCAACTGACAACTTTTCTAACTCCACCTGTTGGAAAACTCTCCTACCAGTCGACTGGTTATTGCCACCAGTCGACTGTCCCGAGCTCCCACAATTCTGCTGTTCTGGACCACCAGTCGACTGCTCCTGTTCATCAGTCGACTGTCCCGAACTTCTTCTACTCACCTGTTGAAGAACTGTCCCACTCTTCTGCTGCTCACCAGTCGACTGTCCTATACCACCAGTCGACTGTCCCGAGCTGATCATGCTGGTCTCATCAAAAGTGACATCTCAGCTGATTACTAACTTCTTCTGTTCTGGACACCACAACCTGTAACCTTTGACACCAGTACTAAAACCAACAAATATAGCCTTCTTGGCTCTTGCATCAAGTTTAGTTTCAGTTACATGAAAATAAGCAGGACAACCAAATATATGCAAAAAACTATAATCAGATGCAGGTTTACCACTCCATACCTCAATAGGCGTCTTGCCTTCAAGTGCTGCTGATGGTAAACGGTTGACGATGTGGCTTGCATATATGACAGCTTCTGCCCAAAATGTCTTCTTCAATCCAGACTGTGCTAACATACATCTCACCTTCTCAAGTAAGGTTCTGTTCATCCTTTCTGCAACCCCATTTTGCTGTGGAGTCTTCCTAACCGTGAAGTGCCTCTGGATCCCTTCATCTTCACACAATTTCAGAAATGGATCGTTCTTGTATTCCCCTCCATTATCTGACCTCAGAACCTTAATCTTCCTACCAGTCTGATTTTCAACTTTCTTCTTCCAACTTGTGAACAATGTTAAAACTTCATCTTTGTGCTTCATGGTATATACCCAAACTCGTCTGGAGTAATCATCAACAAAAGTAACAAACCAGTGTCTACCACTCATAGAAGGTGTCTGAGTAGGGCCCCAAACATCTGTGTGCACATAATCGAGGATACCCTTTGTCTGATGTACAGCTGTACCAAATTTCACCCTAGTTTGCTTACCCAAAACACAATGTTCACAAAATTCCAACTTGCACCCTTTAGCATCTTTAAGCAACCCTTGCTTCACAAGCCCCTGCAAGGCCTTTTCTCCTGCATGCCCGAGTCGCATATGCCACAACCTGGTAGAGTCGGGAACAACCTGTTTAGGCTTCTCAGTTACACTGGCAGCCTGACCCAAATATGTTTTTCCCTGCAAGAAAAACAAGTTCCTTTTTCTTTGCCCTTTCATCACCGCGAGTGATCCGCTAGTCACCTTCAGAATGCCACCTTCACTAGCAAATTTCAATCCACTGGCCTCCAAAGCACCTAGTGAAATCAGATTCTTTTTCAAATCTGGAACATACCATACATCTGAAAGCTCCCTAATAAGGCCATCGTGCATTAGCAATTCAATCTTCCCGATTCCTACCTTCTTACAAGGTGCATCATTTCCCATCAAAACTACACCACCATCCATATACTCCAAAGAAGTAAACCACTCCTTTTTCCAAGACATATGATAGGAGGCTGCTGTATCAAGAAACCATACTTCTTGATAAAGTGAGGGACTAGAAGCTAGTGCAAAAGAAAAATCCTCGCCACTATCTGCATTATCAACAGTCACATTTGCAGTCGAATTTCCCTTATTTCGTAGCTTTGGACAATCCTTTTTCCAATGCCCCCTTTCATGACAGAAAGCACATTCATCTTTGGCCGGTATTTTCCTGTCCTTCGAAACTCCTCTCGATTTGGAACGAGATTTGTTTCCCTTCTTTCCAGATTTGGACTCAGATCAAGTCTCAGTCCTGCCCCTTACAATCAACGCTTCAGAAGTTTCTCTATCAACCATCTTATCCCTTCTCCTAGTTTCATTATTCAACAAAGCATTTGCAACATCTTCATATTTCACAGTATCTTTTCCATATAATAAAGTAGTTGCTAAATGATCATAACTTTCAGGTAATGAATTCAATAGAATTAGGGCTTTATCTTCATCCTTAATTTGCTCATCCAAATTTAACAAATCAGTCAATAATTTATTAAATGATTCAACATGAGCATTCATAGACATACCTTCCGTATAGGTGAAGCGAAAAAGTCTCTTCTTCAAATACAGCCGATTCTCCAAACTTTTCCTCATGTATTTGTCTTCGAGCTTCTTCCACAACACCGCAGCAACGGTATCCCTCATCAAATCATACTTCTGAGCCTTCTCAATAAAGAGCCGAATAGTCCCACACGCAACTCGATTCAACTTCTTCCAATCTGCTTCGGACATATCCTTAGGTTTTTCAACTTCCAAAGCAACATCTTGTTCTTGTTGAACAAGAACATCCAAAACCTCACATTGCCACATCCCGAAATTGTTTGTCCCATCAAATTTTTCAACTTCAAATTTTGCGTTGTGAATCGTTGTTCTTGATGAACTTGATCCCACAACCTCCTTGGTTGCATCTGCATCACCCGCTATCTCCCTCTAGGTCGAACCAACAGCTCTGATACCACTTGTTGTGCGCGGTACAAACTAATCAATAACCAAACCAATGCGGAATACAAAGAGAGAACCAGCGAGAAAACACAAAAACAAACCAACACAAGGACACACAGATTTAATGTGGTTCGGCAAAATACATGCCTACATCCACGGGGCGGTTGGGGTTTCTTCTTCTTCAAATTATCACCAATGGGCGAAAACAAACCCTTACAAATAATGACGGCTGCAAAACCGAAATAGGGATCTCTAATTTTCGTCACCGATTACAAAACCCTAACAAGTGTATTTATAGGGAAACTATTGGGCCTTTTCGAATTGGGCCTGATCTAGTTCAAAATCCCGTCGACAGTCGACTGGTCGACTTACCAGTCGACTGGCAATCCTTCTGGCAGTCGACCGATCAGTCGCCTGATCCTCTGCTGCTGCTTGTATCTTTAGCCTTCGAAAACTCTCTGGACAGTCGCCTGATCCTTCTATCAGTCGCCTGATACTGTAACTTTCATTTGCTGCAGATACTCCAAAACAATCTGAACCAGAATCGAGCCATTATCCTACAATCTCCACCTTGGCGAGATCTTCCACCAAGTATCCAACAACTATATATTTTTATGATATATTTAATGTATAAATTTGCTACGCTATATATTTATTTCCTCATTCACATTTGCATTGTACTTATGCATGTATCCTATTCCGTTTTCTTCCTACTTTAATAAATTATTTCCACTACTGCTATTTTGTACTATTATGTTTCATGTTTACAATTTATACAACTATTTTGATATTTTACTGTGCGGCTTTCAACTCTATTTCTTACTCTCCTACTATTTATATATCACGAATTTCAAAACACAACATCATACTTAAATTAAATGTCCCATATCCCTGTGTGTATGGGAGGTTACACTTTCCATTTTACTATTTCGGTGCAACCTAATATCAAGATGGCAAATATGCAACTCGATGTCAATGGAGGCAAATTGCAACTGGATATCGGCGAGGCAAAGTGTGCAGCTGAATATCCGGACGGCAACTTGAAACCTGATGTCGTGAAGGCAAACATGCAACTTGATGTTAAGGATGCAAGATTTTCTAAGTATTTGCTAATTTATATTTCAAGACAATTTTTACTTATATAATGAAACTAAGGGTAAAGCAATATTTTCTTTATGACATCTTGTTTATACTATTACACTTCATGTTTTCATACAATTTAAACTAGTATAGTTAATTTTACACTATTTTGTGTTTACAAATTTTTTTTTTTTTTTTTTTCATTTATGTTAGGATTGAGTACATCAATTATGGTCTAAGTTTTCATTCTTTTGTGAATTATTATTTATTGCCATCGTTTCCCAATTCTTAAACTTTTTAGATTCCTCACTTGCTTTTGTTTCCACGTCATAATTAATGATTTGACGTTTATTTTTGTAATAGTTAATGAACTCCTTCAGGTCTTCGCGTATACATATATTTTGGCCTATTTACTCGTTACCCTCTAATGTATTTTTTCGAATATTGATTATAATGCCAACATTTACTAATTATTATATGTCTTTCACATTCATGGGTATTAATATTTCCTTACTTAGTTAAATTTGTCCGTATTTCTACGTATCTTGACTGGTTATTTTCCCCAAAAAAAAAAATTATTTTTAGATTGTGTTCCTCTGTTGTTTGTATGTTTATCAACATTTTTATATTTGGGTTTATCTTTTCACTTTGAATTCTTATTCTATGTGAGTAGTCTTCCTATTTCTTACGATCGGGGATTAACGGTGTGTTTTGATTTCACTTTCCACTTAAAATTAATCGACTATATATATTCTTGTTTGATTTATTTATAGAGTTGATAAACCAAATTCTTACCTTGTTTTATAATGTTATTATTATTGTTATGTTTTTCGTCATTATTATTGATATTGTCGTTGTTATTGTTATTGTTGTCTGCATTATTTTATTATTACTATTGTTAATAATAAATTACTTTCGTACAAAAAAAAAAATTGTTGAAGCCTAAATTTTATAATACACTTGATTGCACTATTTATTAATATTTAACTTGAGCCCAAACCCTTGTTCCTGCACATATGTATCTTTCCGTGTACTTTCTGTATTTAAGATTTTTATAGCTTCCTTTCGCTTTCAAATTCTTTTCAGCAAATTACATTTTCAATTGATCGGATTTTAACGAAATATTATTCTGGTTCTAAGAAACTTTTTATTTCATCTAACTATCTGGGAAATTTAATTTATTTCAAACAACGGTGTATTTTAATCTTATTTTACATTTAAGTGATCGAATATTTATATCATATATTACTACTGTTTGGATTATTATAGTAAATCTATTAAACTCACTTTTCCATTCTGACACATATGTGCATATTATTATTATATCCATTATGCTATCATTATTATTATCATTATTATTTTTATTGTTATTATTATTATTGTTATTATTATTAATATTATTGTGATTATCATTGTTATTTTATTGTTAGCAGTGTTGATATGTTGTTATTATTTTTGTTATTGGTATTATTATGTTTGTCGTTACTATTACTATTATTTTGTTTTGAGCCACGCTCAATTTTATGTACTTTTCACTATTTGATTTAATGTACATTTTCAAAATCCTATAGCATATTTCCTTATTGGATTTGAACCTGTTATTTGATTTACAACCCAATTCTCCTACCCATTAGCCTTGATCTATAACATATCTTTTGATCATTTAAAATTGAAGACGAACTTTATATTCGTTTTGCATTATTTAGTTATATCTATCTCGAGCCCATTCTGTCCTTGATCATGGTGTCTCATTCTTGTCTTCCTGCCCGGTTCATCGATTGGTGCCATGTGGCCTACAGCGACATGTATGTTGTTTGGAACGTCATCATCAGAGTTGCGCAACGGAAGCGTGGTTGGCTCCATAACCCACAGGTCCCTGGATTCTTTTGTTGTTTCTTCTTCTTTGCGTCATTCAATTCTGGTTCGATCTTCTCACCCGTCGTCTTTTGTCGATTTATTATTGGTCATCGATCCTATTCGTGTCTCTTTCTTATTCTGGAGCTCCCATCACTTGAGTTTCTTTTTCTGATTTTCTTGTGTTGTTATTTCTTAAATTTGCTTCTGTTTTGTCCTGCTGCCTGCCAGAATGAATTTCGAGGACGAAATTCTTGGTGTAAGGTGGGTAGGATTTGTAACCCCTGTTTCCGATTATACGGATTTCCATGTACTCTTATAATTCAAATTCCGTATAAATTTCTTCCGATGCATTTAAATCATTGGATCTCCTATTGAAACTCAAATTTATATTTCAAGTTAGGATTTGTCTCTCTTCTTTTATTTATCTCATTTGGAGCCCATTGATTTTGATACATGTTATGTTATTTAATTGAAGCCCAACTCCTATTGGGTTTATTATATTCATTTTTTTTGAGCCCAAGTCCAGAACCCATATATTGTACGGTTTTATCCTACATCTATCCCTATAGAATTCTTTCCCGTATTCCCCACTCTTCAAACCCGTTCACTAACTTCCTCCCCACTTTGACTGTTCACTACCCCACTCTCTCCCGTTATTCTCTCCCTCCCGTTACAACTAAACCCCCCCTCTCCTCTCTCACCCGTTCCATCTCTCCATCCTTCTCTCTGTTCTCTAACAAACAGAGAAACCAAACAAAGAAAACAAAACAGAACAAAAACCAGAGAACCCACAACTCCATTTCCATCGCTCCACCATCCCGCATCGCCTTTCGCCTCGACAACCCGAGCATCGCCTTCTCCTGCCCGCGTGCTCCACCTCCTCGACACCTCGATTCCCTCCAGTCGCGAACCCAACAGCACAGAGGACCCCACCGTAGAGCTTCCGCCAGTCGTCCGCTTGCCCTCCTCCCGACGTCACCGTTCAACCAGTCGCATCCCTCCGCCATTGCAATCGTCCTCAACCTCGTCCTCGACTTCTTCTCGGCCACCATCGAAGACTTCCGCCATTGTCGAGACCTTCGAAGCTTCCCCATCGCGCTCCGCTTCTCCAACACTGTGAGCCTCCACCTTCGTCTTCCTCCGAAGCCTCAGAGCCGCTCACCTCGTCGTCGCTCCAGTCGTGCGACCCCGCCCAGTCGTCACGCCTCCATTCCCGCTCGCCTCCTCCCTCTCGCTCCATCCCGAGCACTCAGTCGACGCGCCAGCTCGAGAACCCAGCGCCTTCCCCGTTCGAGCCCACATCTGCCATCGTCTTCCTCTCCCTCTCCCAGTCGCTCGCCGATCGCAGCCCGCTCCCTTCTCCCGCTCGCTCTCTCTCTGTTCTGAGATAAAGAAGAAGATAGAAGTTTGGGATTTGAGTATTATATCGGTATTGAGGTTGCTTTTGGGAAGAGAAAGATAGTGTTTTGGGATTCAATTGGATTTGCTGTTTGGGATGTTGGTGTTGTGGTTGGGGATTATATCTGTTTGTAGCGAAGGAGATTATTGTTGCTATTGGTGTATTGGGTTGTATTGGTGTTTGGTGTTGTGAAGAAGATTGGGTAGGAGTTGTTGCTATTTTGGAGTGGTTGATAGAATTGTTGCTGTTTACTGTTTGGGGTTGATTGCCATTTGGAGTTGCTGTTTACTACCTTGGAGCTTGCTATTTAGGAGTTGCTGACTTTGGCGTGGCTGTCACACATTTCACACGTGTTTTACTGCCCGGGATACTGATCCCGTTATTCTTGTTCAATTTCATCGTCGTCAACTAACAGGCAAGTCCATTGAACTAATTTTTTTATTCTAGTTCAAATTAATTGATCTCCTGCAAGTAGTTCCATTTTAATTATCTTAATTTGCCTTGTGTCCCGTCTGTTGGGAGTATCGAGGGTTTACACGAGCTAACCCGACGTACTCTTGACCTCTTATAATTGTCCATTGACTCAAACCTAAGCCTATATAGACACAATTGACATAAATAAAATGAATAGAATTGTGTACAAAGGAAATGAATGGTAATTGTATACATTGATTGAATGAGACAATCGTGATTGGATTAATGACTTCATAAAGTGGATTGTACACAGAAAATGACATTCTAATCGTTATACAACATTGTAATGTGTCCCATAATTTATAGTAGCACATTAATTGCCACTTTAATGAACATATATGTGATGACATTTTGTAATTCCTGCTGCCTTGCCTGTCTTGTACTGAGGTTTCGACCCAGTTATAATAGGAATCAGTCAAAATGATATAAAGATGAATTGTAGCCCTCAATGTCTAGTTGCTGATAACATCCTGAATTGTCGAATTCTGAATTGTAGTCTATGAGTTATCACTGATTTAGTGTGACTGTGTTGGCTGATTTCAGATTGGCCACTTCATGCTTATTATTGTATAACACATCATTTTGCTGCATTCTATCATCTCCTTGACATTATTATATACACATTTACATGGACATGAATGATTTAATAAGATACTAAACAAGCTGGGATTTATAAGGGTTGACCTAGTAGTGGGAAATCTCAGAAAATGTACTCGAAGGCCTATATTGATATTGTATTGAAATGGAAAGTGAAGTAATGATTGTGAATGATTGATTGGAAAATGGAAATTGAAAATGGTAAATGATTGTTATTGAAACCGAGTACACGCTCTGTAGACCCCACCACTATGTCTCAAACGAACACTGTTGTGCGTGCACCGAAACTGTAGTATGGGATGCAGTAGTACGTGCACTAGATAGGAGAAATGACGCTCTAATGAACATAAATTGACATATGTATACTTTATTAAGACCATTGTTATTAATGCCATTATTGTCTTTGCAAACTTGATCTTGACTCATATTCCTTCATGTACCGTATTCCTTTACTCTCTGCTTTCACTACTTGCTGTCCGTACTTGCTCTAAGGACAAATTATTCTTTTTTTTTAGATAATCAAGCACAGGTGCATAAAGAGAATTTCTAGGAGGCATTGATTAGCAGATCTTCTACAATTGGAACAGGAGTCTCTCGAGTTAATTGGTAAGTCCTTGTATTCCAGAATTGGTTATTGAATTTCATTCTCGTTTATGTGATTATTATTCCTGCGTGGTTGTGATTCATTTTTCTTATATTGTTGTGTTAAGACTGGTACAGCTTATGAATGATATGAGTTGGCGTACTTATATCATTCGCTGGGCCTCAGTTACGTGCCTGTGTTTCCGTATTCCGGGAAGCGGGGCGTGACATTTTCAATGAACGCTGCAACCTGGAATGGTTCGCACAGCGTCATATTCTCTGCAGCAATGTCGTGCATTATAACCTGCAGTTCTTGGACTTGACTCACCACTGTTTTGGAGTCAATCATCTTATAGTCCAGAAATTTGCCGACAACAAATTTCTTGGACCCGGCGTCTTCTGTTTTGTACTTCTTTTCCAGGGACCCCCACAGGAGTTTGGACGTCTTGAAGACACAGTAGACGTTGTACAAGGAGTCTACCAGGCCATTCAGGATGTAGTTCCTGCAAAGGTAGTCGCCCTGAGTCCACGCATCAACTGCGCGACGGAGTGTGCATCCATTGGCGCCAGCATCGGGGCAGATTCATTGAGGAATCTGTCCAGCTTCAATGTGGTCAGGTAGAACTGCATCTTCCCCTGCCACTTTTTGAACCCAGTTCCATTGAACTTCTCCGGTTTTTCTCCCACGGTTATGTGCGTGGGCAGAACGACCGAATGTGCCGCAACCGATTGTGCAGTCACATTCTGGGTCACCGGAGTTTGGGTACTGAGAAGCCCAGTAACAACTTCAGTTTGTGTGTTCTCCATGTTTTTGATTTTGTTCTTTTCTCTGAAATTGGTTGAAACAGAGATTGTTAGTCCTATTTTTCCGAACAGAACCTGTAAACAAACTTCACAAAAATTGTTAGAATCTGTGAAGAAAAATTCTGCTTTAAGATTGTTAGAACCTGAATATAAAATAATAAGAAATTCCAACAAAGTTGTGAAGAAATCAAATACAGAAAGAAAAACAGTAAGCAATGAACTTGTACAGAGTCGAGATTTTTAAGAATCTCTGTCCTTAAAGCAGAATTCGCCCCGTAGTGTGACGGTTACCGGCGAATTGCTTCCCAGGATACAACTGTACTTTCTCTGAAGAATGCAGCACCCTTGCTTCAGAGACAACGAACTGCTGTCTGTGTGTACTCTCGGTTGACAGACACTGACTCAGAGCAGAGGAAGAAAAGAGGAAACTGTAAAAAATCTGTGTACCTGTATAGAAGACTTCTGTCTGGTTTTATAGAGGAAACTGGGACTGAGACTGTTCAGCAGCTGCCATTACTCTGTAACAGCAGAGTAATGGGGACTCTTCAGATTCATAACTGGTGAGCCATTACTCTGCTGTTACAGAGTAATGGCCCCAGTTTACTGAATTTGAAAAGCCTTTTCAGTTCAGTAGGGGAAGAGGCTGACTGGGCAAAAAAATTACTCTGCTGTTACAGAGTAATGGCCCCAGTTTACTGAATCTGAAAAGCCTTTTCAGTTCAGTAAGGGATTATTTAAGCCAGACCCGAGGCCGGACCGGGCCGGGCGCGCGCGTGTGTGTTTGTCATTTTGGCTAAGTCCTCTCTCCACTACACGTTAGTGGTAACCCCCGGGCCACGCCCTCTAGTCCAGTTTTCTAGTATATATACTAGTATAAATCTTTTCCAATTTCCGATATGGGACTATCCATTTGTTAAGTTGGTACCTTTCAAGTACCCAACTTTGGATCAACATTTCTCATTCATACAGAATTCGTTTTTGGCAAGTGAGTATACTACGGAATAGTACTCGACGAGAGGATCACAATCCACTCATTTTCCGGTGCCGCCGGTGGCCGGAGCTTGCCGGAATCCGGCCCGGAAAACTGCAAAAATTAATTCCAACAAAAGATGCCAAATGGATTCTTGAGATTGCTATGGAAAAGGTAAAGCACGCTCGGCTGGTATGTCTAATGGGGAAGTCGTTAGTTCGAACTTGGCTGATTTGGATGGGGACCAGAGGTCGAGGTTTCTAAGTTGAACAAACTTTTTGCCCGACAGGTAAACTCTATATTACTATGGAGAATTGTGAAAAGTGGTAGATTTTTTACTCTCTCGCTGTCTTTTTTTTTTGAAGTAAGAATTACTGAATTATCTTTTATTGCAATATACATTTAGCAACCCTAATGTGTTTCAATAAGTTCAACTATGTTTTCTTATTAGCACCAAGTTCATACATAAACGTGTTTTCTTATGATTGCCAGGAATTTAATGTTGTTCCGATTATTTTACATATATACCTTAACAAGTTTTGCATCGAAGAAGAAAAAAAGTAAGATGCATGAGAACTGTGGTTGCGTGTAATTGCTTCTCTGACAATTCCTTAGAGCTAATTGTGCCCGAAAGGTGGGTGTATTCTGACCAAAGTCGCCCCCCTAATGGAGGCCAAAGAGGCGGTTGCCTCGGGCCCCCAAATTTTTTTTTCTTGTATTTATATATACTTATTTTGTGCATAATAAATTTTTAGGGGCCCCTAAATTTAATTTTTGGGCTTTTGTTTTTTAAAATTAGTACTTTGATGGACTTATTTTAGCTGAGTTTGAATTTGTATGATTTTTTTCTCTCAAATTCCTAAATTTCTATCTATTTTTTCATATATATCGGTTTTTAAGATTTTAAGAATTGTAGAAAGAAAAAATTCAAATAATTTTTTTAATAACTTTTTTAAAATATAAATTTTGTATGGGGCTCATTTCAGGAGTTCACCTGTAAAACTCAGGGCCGGCCCTGGTTCAATCAAGAGCCAAGAATAGTACAGGATTCTAATCCAAATAAACCCTCGAGATACATATATTGAAAACTACTCCAGCCGATGTACTCTGAATCAATGAATCTATGAATTGTTACTGCACTGAAATATGTTTCAGTTAGCTTGTTCATCATTTAAATGGCATCAGAACCGATCTTACAAAAAAATGCTGAATCTCAAACTCAATGGAACAATATCAGATTTAATGAAACCGACTGATTATAACTGTTGGAACCATACTTGCTCCCCGAGAAAATCAAAAGCTAATGAAGTACTGCACGGTGCAAAGTAGATAAAATGCAAGTTATTGTACCATAATTTTTGTCGCTCTGGCTTGTACGAAAAGATACAATTATCATGGAATCGGAAGAAAATAAGTAACCGATCATCTTGCCATACATGTTTAAAAAACCATTATCAATCTCATCAACATAACTCCAAATGGAGATGAACTGCTCTAGTAACTGGTGCCTAAAAAAAGAGAAGGGCTCCACTGAACAACAGTACAGAGGAACAAAACCTCATCATCACAAAACAAATATCAAATATATTCAGATCATTCAGATGGTGTTGAAGTCTCTGCATTCTTCGAATTTTCTACAGCTGAAACACGCACATTCAAAGCTTCGTAGCGCTTCTCAAGGGATTCATAGTGATCTTTGACCTGGAAAAACAAAAAAGGGGGGTTGTTTTGATTAGATTTTAGATCCCTTACTAACTGGTACTCCAATTCAGTCATGAAGGAAATACGCATTGATCTAGGAACAAAGAGCCAAATACTGAAGGTTTGATTTTGATCCAATGAAGTATATGTTGTCTACAGAGATAACCATCTAAAGAACATAGAATCAAAACAATCCTTTCTCGGGGGATTGATCAGCACACAATAGCTAGAAGATCAGCTATGATAAGTATTGATGATTGCACAAGAAACTAGGAATGCATATAAAGAGCAACTTGACATTTTAATACAAACTCATAATCCAACAAAGCCCTTTATGTTATATCTAAAATTGATACTTCACTTATCAAGGAGAAGTGAATTAAACATGAATCGTAGTCAACTGTGGCAATATCAGACCGCTATGTTCCTTTTGAAAAATGGCTGAGGGTGAAGGAGTTAACAGAGAAACATTTTAGCTTCAGAACTTCCAGAGATGGAACAACTGTCTTGCAGTTTCTTAACTACAGCTATGTTATGGGGCCACATGTGCCAGCTAATATACAGTACACCATTTTACCTTCAAAATTTCTGCTTGCTAGGAAGAACAGCAAGAACTCCAAGTTCTCAGGTTTGCCAAATATTTTACCAGATAAATTTTGCTTGAAAAACAAAGGGATCATACATGATGGATAAGACATTAAGGAAAAACTCCATGATACAAGCTTCCCCATAAAAGTTATATTTTAAAAAAAATAAAGGAAAAATTACCAACCTGACATTGTTCTAGGAAATTTCCGTATTCACATGATAAAAAAAACATGCAAAAATACTGAGAAGTAACTAGTTCCAATTATGTGATCAGAAGTTTAATGTTCATGAAAATCTTGGAGAGTACACACAACATACGTTTTACTTAGAACTTAAAGTCTATATGAAACATTTACCTAATATGACTGATAAGATGGCACTTACCGAATGCAAGTTTCACAAATTAATGCTAAACTAGTATCAGACACGTGCACACGTGCACGTGGAAAAATTGAAGGATAATGAAAAGGATAAGAAGAAAATAATTTCCAAACCGATCCACTTTCGAAAATATTTACAAAACAGATCCACTTTCTAAAATATTTACCAAAGTTAGTCCATAATTAAAAAGAAAATAATTTTCAAACTGATCCACTTTCGAAAATATTTACCAAACAGGTTCATTTTCGAAAATATTTACCAAAGTAACCCAACCCGTGCGTTGCACGGGTTGGGTTACTGACTAAGGGGTTCTCCCATTATAGTATTAGAGATAAAACTGGCAAGGATATGAGGTTTCTGCTCTTTTATTTTTCTTCCCTTTTTGACTCACCAGTCTCAAATTCCAAATAACATAAGTTCAATATACAAATTTCCACTCAATCTCAATGAGGAAGGCACCTTTTATTCCATGAATTGGCCAGTGCATACGAGGTAGCTAGCTGCAAAGGCCCTTCTGTCTACAGCAGAAGTGCTCGCACTAATGTCTACACAATAATACATACGACCATGCCTACAGTGAAATAAATGTTTTGGTGCAAAAATAAGTGAAGTACTACTCACAAACAACCATATACCAATATTAAAGACTGTATTAGCATAAGACATTCTTGAAGAAATCATTCTATAAAAAAACATTCTTCAAAAAGTTAATAAATAAAATACCAAGCATGTTTTAAATAAAGACAGTATTTAAAATAAAAGAATATAAACAACCAAAATAAAATTGACACCAAAAGACAGAGGATTGATCTATATTATCATGGCTTTGATGTTTCTGCTAAAAACATTAAGGGTTGACCATTTCTGCATTGGAATCAGAAGGGTAAGCGTATTGTCCATACCATAACTAATCAAACTTAACAATGGTAAATAGACAAAATCGTACAGGGCAGAAAGGGTTTGAATGCAAGTAAAGCAATTGTTGAGAAAACTGTCTATAGAAACTTAACAACTTGAGTGATCAACTGAAATAATCTAGCGTTATGAATTTCATATGGGTGAGACTCTAGCAGGAATCTTTAGATAAAAATGTGTAAATTCATGTTCACCTCCAAAACATGTATAAGATGAAGTATGTTATTGCCCTTTCTGATTAAACATGACTAAATAAGGAATAATACAAATGAAATAATATTTACTCTCAGGGGCCAACATTAAGTGGGTTACGAGGGATCATATAAAATACTTGAGTGACACAATAGCAGAGTGATGCAATATGAATAGAGTAAGAACAGGAGAAGGTGGTGGAGAAAAGGAAGAAGAATGGAGGAGGAATATAGAGGGCAAGAGTGATAAGTTGTATGCAACACGCAAACAAATTAATTTCCAAATAAACAGCTTAATTTGTTAAACTAACCTTTAGGTGGGCATAACAAGAAAAGACCTAAGAATATTTTGTCTTATTAACAACGACTGAGCTAGCAACAAATAGACTTCAAATCATAATTAAAACTTAAAAAATCCAACAATTGACTGCCAATATTAATTTATCCTAGGGCTCGGGTTAGGTCCTTGGTTCCAAGGATGATCATGGTCTCTTAGAAACAAACATATGACTTTTTGATTAGTAATCTAATAGTAAACCACAGTTAATGCTCTGCTGACAATTAATTAAAGTAAAAAAATATTATTTACCAAACTCACTAGATACTGGGATTTATAATCTTAACTAATTGCTAAAGGAGAAGTGATTGTGATTAATCATTAGACTAGTTACTATTCTAAAAGCTAATGAATGCCTCCAAGGGTGCCAAGGATTATATCGTACCCCCTAATCAGATAATTAGATATATCAAAAGATCCCATCACCAAGAATTATATCAAAAGATCCCACCATCATATCAAACAATTATATGTATCCCAATATCCCACTAAAGTAAATAACACCAAAATGAATCCAAACTAGTTTTGCAGATATGGTTTTTAAATGGTACTACAAGTGACCCCTATCAATATGTCTAGAGAAACTCAACCCCACACCGAGGACATAGGAGAAGGCCAATATACCTCCCCATCCACTGAGACACTTCCATTGGAATGTTAACGAAATGAATAGGAATAAGCTGTACAGACATATTAGAGAAACACAAAAGAATCCAATTTGAATTGTCATTTAGCTAGAATAAATGGATTATGGAATACTGGCAAACTCTTTTAAAGAATCAACTCCTTATTTAAGCTCATTAGGAGTCAGATGAACAATGGTGGCGCATTAACAGAGATCAACTTATTTCATCCACAATAAAGAAAAAGTAATCTACTTACAAGGGTTCCCTACAATTTTTGTTGCAAATACTAAATATACTCATCAGGAAACTCAATCAATATACTTCACAAATTAACGGGATTTTCCCACTCACCAAGCAGAACTCTCTTTCATATCCTTAAGAATCTCAAAAGCCTTAAACAGTTTTACTAAGATTGCAAATAAATTCCTTGGCAGGAGGCTAGTAGCTCGTCGCTTCACTATATTTTCTTTTGCTAGTTGTTTGTTGCTCAAAATTGAACAGCAATTCCTTTCATCCACGAATTTATAGTACAGTATAAGCTTTATCCTAAAGTGAATCCCACATGATTGGAAGGGAATGCTGTTGTAAGCTAATTGCAACGATGCCCCCACAAAGTGAGTGCAGTTAAGATATCACGATGAGATCTGTAACAGCCCCGATTAGGAGCAAGAGGTCAACAGTGGCGGGAAAGGGTTATCTACTCGTTGGAAATAAATCTAATTACGCAATGATTGGGTCTAACAACAAAAGTTAGGGAGAGTTTGGTACCAATTGCATTTGCAAGTGAAAATTTGAATTTTCCCTCCAAAACATTTTCGCACGATTACCAAAATATCCTCTACTTTTCAACATATCCTCTACTTTATACATTACAACCATTAGTTCCCTCCAAAACTTGAAGGATATTTTGGTAAAAGTGTTAAAAGGGTTTGAAGGGAAAATTCAAATTTTCACTTGCAATTTGCATTTCCAAACTTCCAAACACTCCCTTAATGCGAAATGGACAATATGATGCATCGTCAGGGCCGGCCCCACCCTTGAGGCGGGTGTGGCGGCCGCCACAGGCCCCCGGTGTTTTTGCAATTTTAGGGCCCCAAATTTGTGATTCCTTTGTAAATATAGGCACGTATTTTGCGCGTTAAAAAATACTATTATTAGAGGCCCCAAAAATAATTATTTGAGCCTTTAAAAAAAATTTTAAAATTATTTGGGTTTAGGCTTGAAGACTTGAATTGAATTTGAGACTTTAAATTTGGATGATTTAAAACAAATTTATATATTTTGCATATTTTGCTTTCAACAATGTGCAAATTTTTTGTATACAAGTTTTTTTGTTTTGTTTTTCATTTTTTTGTTTTTTGTGTGTATGGGGGAATCATTTCGGGAGTTCACCTCGGGCCCTCGGGAACTCAAGGCCGGCCCTGTGCATCGTAAATGTCAAACGAACTTGAAGTTGATATGGCCACATAGCAGTTGTAGAGTGTATAATGGGGTTAGCCACGAGTAGGGAAGTCGCATTATGGATCTTATGGAAGGAGGTCAATTAAACTGAAATAGGTTTCATGCTTTTGGTCAGGTGACTCAGGATGGAAGGAGGAAGAAGATCAGGATGGAAGAAGTAAGAAGTCCGGCGAGAGAGGTCGATTTTAATCAGTTGTGAATATGGGGCTGGTTTTGGTTGCAATTTCATTTTGACTTTTAGTATTGGCATTCAGGCCAGGTATGGATTTTTGGGTAGGGTTTGCTTTTGGGTTATTTCACATAACCGGAATCACGGAGAGGAGGTGTGTGGTAGTGGTGGTGGTGGGGTGTGTGTGTGTGTGTGGTGGAGGTGGTGGGGGGTAAGTAAAGATAAAAGGTAGATAGATTAGGGTTAAGTAAAGATAAAAGGTAGATAGACTATATATTGATGTCCCAAAAATAATACAAACGACAAACTAATTTATAGATTACTTCTTCATTTCATTGACCTTTATTTCTGTGCTACTATGTTATAACAAAATCCATAGTCTTCCGCTTCTAGGTTTTTCCCCTCAACTAATCTCTAGAAATGGCAAGCCCTCTCCTGTCATATTTTCCTCCACAATGATTTTCTCATAATATGAGAGAAAAACAGCTCGGAAATCGATACACAAGTTTCATCAACTACTATTAATAGTTCAGCTTAAGACATGTCCATTTTCCGTAGAAAATCATACAACACTACAGTTTGAAGCCTTCTTAAGTCCAAATGCAAAAAGTCTCATCTACATCTCTCTTAGAGCCCATATGTTACCGTCAATAGTGCCTGCATTCATCAACAACACACTGGAAATAAACATATTATGAAAAAACCCATTCATAATTGTTCAGATTAAACCTTCTATGCTCATTGACCACGACCCTTCCACAAAACTGTTCTACTTTAATTTGGATCGGATACTTCAGGTTCTTTCTCAGATACCTTCTATACATTGGGCGTCTTTCTCCCATAATATTTTTCTTCAAATATATAGATTGTATATATCCAGGCCCCCCCCCCCCCCCCCCCCCCCCGGTGAGGCGGCCGCCTTAGGCCTCCGTTTTTTTTTTGCAATTTTAGGGGCCCCAAATTTGTATTTCGCTTATCTTTATCTTTACTTATCTCTAATATTATAATGGGAGAAGGCCTTAGTGTCATTTGTTATTTTGTCATTCTACCAACATGTGCAACGCACGTACATAACTAATATAAAGGAGGTTTCTAGTTCAAATCCTCCCCACGTCAGAGTTTTTATTTTTATTTTTTGAAATTATTAAAACGTGCATCGCACGTGTAAATTACTAGTACTATTTTAATGGGAGAGTTGGGGTTTGTAACAAACAAACCCTAACTTTGTAACTATATAAACACGTATAATACAGGTTCAAACTATATCCAATAAATATAAATGTGCACCGCACGTGTAGCCCAAATCAAAACATTCAAATATAAACTATTTTTTTTCTTATTCAATATATATTCATTTAATTTGATGACTTTACTTTTTTTAGACGTGCATCGCACGTACATTATACTAGTAAATATAGGCACGTATTTTGCGCGTAAAGAAATTATATTGTAATTAGTGGCTCCAAAAATAATCATTTGGGCTTTTCGCCTTGGGCCCCCGGGAACTCGGGGCCGGCCCTGTATACATCTAATCAAAACCAAGACCCAATTCAGACCCCCTAAAACTCAGCCACTAACATATAATCACATACAGGATTTAAGTCCATGAAAATGTTCATTACTCACTTCGGCACGAATTCAAAAGAAAACCATTCATAGTACTGCAATTGAAATTACTTCCAAACCATGCTCTAACATCCACATAACCCTAATCTAATCAACATAACCCTAATACCAAAATCCCCGAATTATTCTGATCGCCCCGTCTAGATGCCCCTTCCCTAAACTCCCAATTTGACTAATGCATGCAAAAGTAGATCAGATAATTCCATTTAACAACAGATAAAAAAATTTCAGAGATATAATTTCAAGAAATAACCCTGAAATTAGAAATACGAACCTGGTGTGAAATGACTTGACGGGCGAGCATGTAGTCCTTGTAGAGGTACGTGAAGCCGGCGACGGAGGCGGCGCAAGCGCCAGCTACGAAGGACGATAACCTCACCCTAAACATGTACCCCATCGTCGTCGTCGTCGTCGTCTCTCTCTCTCTCTCTCTTGGTTTGCTTTATTCTGCTGCTTTCCTTTGCCTTCGATTATTTTGACGAGCAGGTGTTCGATTTTCTGTTTGCGAATCCATTGTAAACACTGAAATGGGCTTGGTCGTAACTTGATGGGTTGTAAATCACAGTTCATTGGGCCTTAAAGACGTAAGATTGAGCCCATACTGTCAACCAAAAGGACTTTGATGATTACTTTAATCAAGCTTTGTTAATTGTTGTGTTGTGTGACAATTTGTAAAACAAAATGAAGAGTGAAAGTTCAAGTGACTCCGTGGCAAGCATCGGTGTGGTACATAGCACTGTCACATTTGCCCAATACCCGGATCTAGCATTGGACCATAATCGACCCAATCTATACGGATTCGGGTCCAGATTCTAAAATAAGACTCGATGCACTTTCGAGTCTGGGTCCGAGTCCGCTCAAAATAGAACCGACCCGGACCCGGACCCGGACCCGTTAAAAAATTCTCCCAAATATATAGAATTTGAATAATAGGATTATAGAAATATACATATAAAAGTAATTGTTGAAGATAGATATGTAAATATAATATTAATTCATGTACTTAAGCGCAAAAATTGTTAGAATCGTAGGGTATCAGGTGCAAAAAATATTTAAGTGCAAATATTTATTCTCCACTACTGGATTCGACGAGTAATTTTTTTTAACTAGGACCCAGACTCGGACCCGAACCCGGACCCGGTTCTTGCAAGTTCGGGTCCGGGTCCAATTTTTGGACCCGTGGGGTACCGGGTCCAGGTCCGGGTAGTGGAGGACCCGATACTCGCTCTAGTGGTACACTGATAAATCCCTTTGCTGGGATTTTTTTGCCATACTAGGCCACTTTTTAAAAATATTTACAATTATGGGATAGTTTTGAAACTATTAGCGTTCGTGGGATACTTGGTGCCACGTCAGTGGCGACTGTTATTTTCATTAGCGGCTTGTTCCATTTCGAGATCGCTAATAGGAATAGTGGTCTCTATTTTTTTAAAAAAATTCAATTTTTTTTACCGTCGCTATTCCTATTAGCGACCAAAGCATATATGAAGTCGATAATGGGATTAGCGACCTTCAATGAACTATATTCCAACACTTAGTAAAATCTAGAGAGCTTTTGCTCTCTGAAAAAATAACAATCAATTTATTTTTGAAACTGATATCGTTATTCAGAATAGAGGTCTTAGTTGTATTAAGGTTGCTATTCCGAATAGAGGTCTTAGTTGTGTGACTATTTTGCAAATTTTACAAAGAACAAGGAGATTTAGTTCCCTACTGAGGTCACTATTGCGAATAGCGACCAAAGTATACTAAGGTCGCTAATAGCGTCCAAAGTATACTAAGGTCGCTAATAGCGACCTTAGTTGGATGATTATTTTGCAAATCTTACAGAGAGCAAGCAGATTTAGTCTTCTACTGAGGTCGTTATTCGGACTAACGAACTCAGTTTAATTTTTTTCCCTTTTCCAAGAGAGCAAAAGTTCTCTAAAAATACCTAAGTGTCTCAATACATTTATTTGATGTCGCTAATCCCATTAGTGACCTCATATATACTTCAGTCGCTAGTGGGAATAACATAATAAACAAAAAATTTAAAATATTTTAAAACATAAGCCGCTATTCACATTAGCGATTTTCAAAGTGAAGATGCCGCTAATGAGAATAGCGGCCGTTGCTGACGTGGCATCAAGTAGCCCACGAGCGCTAACAGTTTCGAAACTGGTCCATAATCACAAATATTTTCAAAAAGTTGCCTAGTACGGCAAAAAGGTCCTTTGCTGGAGAGCAAGAAATTGGAATTTGTTGTAAAATAATCAAGACGATGCTAGAAAGTAAAAGAGACAAGAGAATGGAGTATAATTTGTATTCCAATGATTTCCTTTTTTTTTTAGCACTCACAAATGATTCATCTAAACGCCTATTTATAGGCTTACAAAAGAAGTTGAAAGGACAAACATGGAGTAAATGGTGAGTGGAGAACATGGAGATCATGGGGTTAGTGGAGAAAATGGGATAATGGAGAGACATTCACATTAATTGATTTTTAACACTCCCCCTTGAATGTCTCGTAATTGTGGATAAGAATATGCCTCGATACTGCCTCATTAAAAACCTTACCAAGAAAACCCAATGGGACAAAACTTGGTGAAGGAAAAAAGAGTGCAGTGCATATCTTTTCTCCCCCTGAAAAGATCATCCTTTTAGATCTTTCAAACGACGCATCTCAATCATGTTTACCATCCTTTCAAATGTTGTCGTGGGTAGAGCCTTAGTGAACAAATCTGCTGGATTCTCACTTGACTTTATCTGCTGAACACTTATTTCACCCTTTTGTTGAAGATCATGAGTGAAGAAGAACTTTGGTGAGATATGCTTCGTTTTATCACCTTTGATGTAGCCATCCTTTAGCTGAGCTATGCATGCTGTATTATCTTCAAATAAGGTTGTGGGGATATCTTTATCGACTGAAAGGCCACACGTTCCCCGGATATATTGAGATATCGACCTCAACCAAACACATTCACGACTTGCCTCGTGGATTGCCAATATTTCTGCATGATTAGTTGAAGTTGCTACTAGTGTTTGTTTTGTAGAACGCCATGAAATTGCTGTTCCTCCGCAGGTGAACACATATCCTGATTGAGATCGGGCTTTATGTGGATCAGATAAATATCCTGCATCTGCATACCCAATTAAATCTGATTTGGACAGGTTAGAATAATATAAGCCCATATCCATGGTCCCTCGAAGATATCTAAATATATGTTTCACACCATTCCAATGTCTTCGAGTTGGTGAGGAACTATATCTTGGCAATAAATTTACTGCAAAAGATATATCAGGACGTGTATTGTTAGCAAGATACATCAATGCTCCAATGGCACTAAGATATGGTACTTCAGGACCAATTAGTTCTTCATGTTCCTCACGAGGTCTAAACACATCTTTATTAACATCTAATGACCTCACTACCATGGGAGTACTTAAGGGATGAGCTTTATCCATGTAAAATCTTTTAAGTACTTTTTCCAGATAAGTGGATTGATGCAAGAAAATCCCATCTTTCAAATGTTCAATTTGAAGACCTAAACAATATCTTGTTTTTCCAAGGTCTTTCATTTCAAATTCTCTCTTTAAACATTGCACGGCTTGTAATAACTCTTCAGGAGTTCCGATGATATTTAAATCATTAACATAAACAACAATTATAACAAATTTTGATCCTAAACCTTTTATAAACACACATGGGCATATAGGATCATTATTATAACCCTCTTTTATTAAAAATTCACTCAGACGGTTATACCACATCCGTCCTGATTGTTTTAATCCATATAATGCTTTGTTTAACTTAACTGAGTAAATTTCCCGGGAATTATCATTATGTGCTTCTGGCACTTTAAATCCTTCAGGGATTTTCATATATATATCATGGTCTAACGAACCATACAAATAGGCCGTGACCACATCCATGAGACGCATTTCAAGTCTTTCATGCACTGCCAGACATATCAAATATCGAAATGTTATTGCATCCACCACAAGAGAATATGTCTCTTCATAATCAACACCAGGCATCTGGGTAAAACCTTGTGCGACAAGCCGTGCTTTATATCTGGTAATCTCATTTTGTTCATTTCTTTTTTGTACAAATACCCATTTATAGCCTACTGGTTTGATCTCTTTTGGTGTTCGGACTACAGATCCAAAAACTCCTCGTTTTTCAAACGAGTCTAATTCAGACTTAATTGCCTCTTTCCATTTTGGCCAATCATTTCTATTTCTACACTCTTCCACAGAGGTAGGTTCATGATCCTCGTTTTCATTTATGATATCGCGCGCTATATTATATACAAAAATATTGTCGACAATTATATTATTCCGGTCCCATCTTCTTCCCGTAATGACATAGTTAATCGAGATCTCTTCATTTTCATTAATTTCAGGTACCTGATTCTCTTCATTATTAACTATGTCAATGGTTTCTTCTGGAGAGATATCCTCGATTTGACAGTCATGGTTATTTGCTCCTTTTCTTATTCGAGGATATTTATCTTTGGAACCAAGTGGTCTACCACGCTTCAAGCGTGCCTTAGACTCACTAGCAATTATAGGTTGTCCTTCAGGGACATCAATTTTGATAGGAGCATTTACAGCTGGAATATGAGATTTTGTTATTCTTTTGTGGTCAGTAAATGCGTCTGGCAGTTGATTTGCAATACCTTGCAAATGAATTATCCTTTGAACTTCTAATTCACTTTTTTTTGTTCGAGGATCTAAACATTTCAATGATAATTCATTCCATGAAATCTCTTTTTCCAACTGTTTATTATCTCCCCCTAATGTTGGGAATAATGATTCATCAAAGTGACAATCTGCAAACCTTGCAGTAAACAAATCTCCAGTTGTCGGTTCAATATACTTGATTATAGATGGAGATTCATACCCAACATATATTCCCGTCCTCCTTTGAGGTCCCATTTTTGTGCGTTGTGGTGGATTAATTGGGACATATACCGCACATCCGAAAATTCGTAAATGGAAAATATTTGGTTCCTGACCATGAACCAATTGTAAGGGAGAATTATCATTATAACTGGTTGGCCGGATGCGTATAAGTTGTGCTGCATGTAAAATAGCATGTCCTCAGGCCCAAACGGGGAGATTTGATTTCATAAGCATTGGTCTAGCAATCCATTGGATCCGTTTTATAAATGATTCTGCCAAACCATTTTGAGTGTGAACATAGGCTACTGGATGTTCCACTTTTATCCCAATTGACATACAATAATTCATAAAAGATTGGGATGTAAATTCACCAGCATTATCAAGACGAATTGTCTTTATCGGATAATCAGGAAAATGTGCCCGCAACCGAATTATTTGTGCAAATAATCTTGCAAAAGCCAAATTACGAGATGATAATAAACACACATGTGACCATCGAGTTGATGCGTCAATTAGAACCATAAAATATCAAAACGGTCCACATGGGGGATGAATCGGACCACATATATCACCATGAATTCGTTCTAAAAATGACAGTGATTCGTTCTTTATTTTGACTGGTGAGGGCTTTGTAATTAACTTTCCTTTAGAACAAGCAACACAAGGAAATTCATGGGATTGAAAAATCTTCTGGTTTTTCAATGAATGACCGCATGATTTCTCGATAATTTTCCGCATCATCGTTGAACCGGGATGACCTAACCGATCATGCCAAACCTTAAATATATCTGTAAACTTCATATTTATTGTATTATATGATTCAACTATTCTTATAGTTGTATAATACAATCCAGATGAGAAAGCTGGTAATTTTTCTAACACACACTTTTTGCCCATCATATTTGAGGTAATACAAAGATATTCAATACCTCTTTCATTCATAGTCTCAATATGATATCCATTTAGACGAATATCTTTAAAACTTAATAAGTTTCTTTGAGACTTAGGCGAAAATAATGCATTTTCAATTATGAATTTTGTGCCGTCTGGCATCATAAAATTTGCTCTTCAGGAGCCTTCAATTATCTTTGCACAGTCTGATATGGTATTGACATGTGCTTGATCATTTCTCAGATTAGAAAAATATTTCTTATCTTTAAGAATGGTGTGGGTAGTAGCACTGTCTGCAAGACATATATCCCCAATTTGGACATTGGATTGATACATATTCATAATCTAGATAAAGAAAGAAGAAAAAAATGCGAATAAATAAACTTGAAAGCAATATAAAGCATATAATAACGAAGAATGACATTAATTTGAAAATAAAATTAAGCTAAAGAAAAACTTTAACAAAACTGAAACAAATTGAAATAAAACATAGTTCATAGCAAACTTAAACATAGAAACGGAATAACAAGCTGAAAGAAACTTCAAATATCATAAGCATCTTGATCACTTCTGGTCACTTCCATCTTCAGGATGGATAAGGAAATCAGCTGCATCCAGGTGCATCAAATCATCGAGGCCTTCGGTGAAATCATTGGAGTCGTCAGCAATGAAATTTGCTTCAACATTCTTTCCTTTGTTCTTCAACGACTCTTGATAAAGATCAACAAAATGCTTGGGAATACGACAAGTACGCGACCAATGGCCTTGCATCCCGCATCGGTGGCAGATGCTTTCCTTCATCTTCTTATTCATGCCACCATCATTGTTTCCTCGTGATTCATCCCTAACATTGTGGTTACTTCGACCACCAGGGAAATAACCTCTTCCTCTTCCTCGTCCACGTCCACGTCTGCGGCCTCTGCCACGACCACGACCACGATTATTATTGAATGCTATCACATTCACTTCAGGGAATGGAGCAGAGCCAGTAGGACGAGACTCATGATTTTTCATCAATAACTCATTATTTTGCTCAGCAACAAGAAGACAAGATATCAAATCTCCGTATTTTGTAAAACCCTTTTCGCGGTATTGTTGTTGCAAGAGCACATTAGATGCATGAAACGTGGATAATATTTTTTCCATCATATCAGAATCAGTAACAGTTTCACCATATAATTTCATTTGTGAACTGATTCGAAAAATAGCCGAGTTATACTCACTAACAGATTTAAAATCTTGAAAACGGAGATGCATCCAGTCGTAACGTGCTTTCGGAAGAATCACAGTTTTCTGATGATCATACCTCTCTTTCAGTGATTTCCAAAGATCTGCAGGATCTTTGACCGTGAGGTATTCAACTTTCAACCCCTCATGAAGGTGATGGCGAAGAAATATCATTGCCTTCGCCTTATCTTGGTTGGATGTTTCTTTTGATTCATCAATTGTCTCATTGAGACCTTTAGCATCCAAATGGATCTCCGCATCCAACACCCACGACAAATAATTCTTGCCGGTAATATCAAGAGCTTCAAATTCAAGCTTGACAAGGTTCGACATGATGAAACTATATGTATATAAAAAAAAATTGCAATTAGAAAAAAAAATTTAGATCAAACTATAACTTTTCTGATACACAAGATCCAAATGAATGGCGAGTGTAGAGCATACTTAGTTATAGTGACCTTAATATTATAATACGAGTATAAAAAGAATGCTATAACTTTTCTGATACACAAGATCCAAATGAATGGCGAGTGTAGAGCATACTTAGTTATAGTAACCTTAATATTATAATATGAGTATAAAAAAATGCTATAACTTTTCTGATACACAAGATCCAAATGAATGGCGAGTGTAGAGCATACTTAGTTATAGTGACCTTAATATTATAACAGTATTAAAAAAAAATACCTCGAATAGTTGAAGTAGAGCCTCGTGCTGATAACGTGTTGTAAAATAATCAAGACGATGCTAGAAAGTAAAAGAGACAAGAGAATGGAGTATAATTTGTATTCCAATGATTTCCTTTTCTTTTTAGCACTCACAAATGATTCATCTAAAGGCCTATTTATAGGCTTACAAAAGAAGTTGAAAGGACAAACATTGAGTAAATGGTGAGTGGAGAACATGGAGATCATGGGGTTAGTAGAGAAAATGGGATAATGGAGAGACATTCACATTAATTAATTTTTAACAGAATTTTAAATCTCACTAGAACAATAATCTACATTAATATATATATATATATATATATATATATATATATATATATATATATATATATATGAGATTAGTGTGGATGTGGCTACGGCCTTGTTTCAAAAAAAATAAATAATAATAATAACTATGTGGATTAACTTGAACCTTTAGTATCGCTAATGCGGAATAAGCAGCTAACCCATCGAACGAATTGTCCTGCAATTTACTGCCGTGGAAGGATCTGAAGATGGTTTATATTTTATATTTTAGATTGATCTTCTCGAGAGTTCATCTTATTGGAGAATCCAGTAGTGCAAACGATCCAACTATTTATTTATGTACTGATATGCCTATAATTTGGATGGCTTGGTAAAGCAGCACTGGACCCTTCACGGATAAAGTTACTACCTGAGAGACTCTTCGCATAAGTCGTTGGCATTTATGTAGGGTTAATTAGACCAGATCACTGCAGGTTCGGGCTTCAGTCACAATTTCATCCCAAATTAGTGGACAAGCGTGTGAACTCCAAACCCTTGTCAACATCAATTGATTTTGATGCATAACAATGAGAGCCCCACCCCTAATCCTAATCCTACCTTCCTCAGTGGTTAAGACTAGGACTGGCAACGGGCTGGACTTGGGCCGGACCTATAAAAGCCCGAGCCCGAGCCCGAGCCCGAAAAAATATATAGGGTCCAAGCCCGGCCCGATTTGGGTCGGGCTACTAACTTGAAGCCCGAGTCCGGCTCCAAATTAAATCTAAAAGCCCGACCCGGCCCGGTTTCTTCAACGATCAGTGAAAAAGAAAACAAAAAAATCTACTAAAATATGTACCAGAAGAGGAGGCGGGGAGGTGGAGGCAGTGGGAGTAGCGGAGGAGAGTGGAGTTGGCGGTGAGGTTGCTGGTTCATGCTACGGTGAGCTGGAGGACGGAGAAGAAGGAGAAGGAGCAACGACAGCATTTAAAATTCGAGAAGAGGCAACGAAGAAGAAGGAGAAGGAGAAGGAGCAATGGAGAAGGAGCCGGAGGACGGAGACGGAAAAGAAGGAGAATGAGAAGGAACTGCAGAACTGGAAGCGGAATTGGAGTAGAAGAAGGAGCAACGGTAGCAGACGGCATAGCGGCACAACCATGGAGTTTGGATCTGGGATCGGGTCAGAATGGCAAGAGAAAGTGGATGAGACTTGAGAGGAGGAGAGAGGAGAGAGAATGATGAGGAGAGAGGAGGACTATTAAGAAAGAGAGATTTGTATTTATTATGGTAAGATATACCTGCTGTTTAGATTTTGGTATTATATACCTGTGGGTTGGGTATTAGTATTTAAATTCGGGCCGGATTCGGGTCGGACGTATACAAACCCGAACCCGGCCCGAAAATTAATTCGGGCTAAAAAATTAAGCCCGAGTCCGATTTTTTTATATAAATTCAGGCCCATGGACTACTAAAAACGGGTCGGACTTAGTCGGGCTCGGATCGGGTTCGGATCAATTGCCAGCCTTAGCTAAGACTCATTTTTCCTAATCGTGATGTTTATTTATTTTTTATTTTTATTTTAAAAAGAAAGGGAGGAGTATGACAGCTTGTTTCATTAATAAGAGGTTAATAAAACAAACTCAGAGTACTGAGCCAAATACAAGATCCTACGACCAAAACAAAAGTACATAAACTCCACCCCAAATATGGGGGTGGGACAAAAGAAGAACAGAATGAGCGCAACATACATGCGTTTGAACAAAATATATCATATCCCCCCAACAAATCCTGGGGCGGTGGGGATCAATCAACAGTATAAGGACAAGCTAGCAGTCAGTCGATCGTCGGGCCTATCTGGACTTCATCATCATCAAAGTCCTCAACCTGTAATACGCTCGCTATCCTCCCTCTGGGACTTGCTGCATCCATATTCGCCCAAAAAAAAATAAAATGCATAATGTGAGTCAAATTACCAGAAATATTATTACAAGTTTTGCGAAAATAAAGATTATCTTGTCTACCCATAGAACCCAGGTCGTTGCGGCGATAGCAATATACCACGTTTCTGTCATAGTTCTTCTTTCAATTTCGAATATTGAACCTACCCACAGGTCCTCGTACAAAGTAGGGTACTGGTTCGTCCCCAGGGCGCTGAGTACCTCAACGAGTACCGCTTTGCTCCTAAGGCACTGTAGAAAAATGTGGTCTATAGTCTCTCGGGCAGCGTAGCAGAACTCACAACAAGAATCCACGTTCGGTTGGCGTTTAATGAGGTTTTCTTTAGTCAAAATCGCTTCGTTCAGCACCAGCCATAATAAACCTTTGATTTTCAGCGGGGCTTTCGTCCTCCATATGACACATGACCACTTTGGGGCACATCCCCTAAAGTGAATTCGGTTATATAGGGAGTGCACGGTGAACGTACCGTTCTTTTCCAGTCCCCAATATTTCCTGTCTGGGCCCCGAGAGCAACTAATTCCAGTGTTGGTTATGTAGGTCTGAAGTTCCTTGAGCCTAAGCTGAGAGTCCGGGTCCAACAATTATTTAAAGGCTGGTTTCCAAGCTCCTCTTTTCCAGGTTGTGGCCACCGTGCAATGTGGTTGAGACGGATGATCATATAGATCGGAGAACAGAGCTGGAAGTGTGTGATCACCACACAACTTATTCCACAAGAATCTGGTGAGTCTGTCATTACCGATAACTGTGTCACACCGTTAATGAAGGGATCATAGGCCTTAGCTATGCCTCTCCAAAACCAAGAGACATGTGGGCCTACCCTGAATCCCAAATTTCTTGTTCCATTCCCATGCAGATATCCCTTAACAAAATCTTGTCACCTTTCTCCATTGGGGTGAAAAATTTTCCACCATCATTTACCCAATACGGCAAGATCAATATTACCTAGTCATCCGTGTATCTTTTTCATGCATGCTTTCTCCCATCTGATAAGGTGGTAACCGCCTCTATCTGGGTCTGTCCATTTCTACAAAAATCGTTTTCGAGTCCGGTCAATTCTCTGAATCACCCAACGCGACATTTCGAAGAAGGACAGATAATAGGTTGGAAGATTTGAGATGACTGCATTAATAAGAGTGACTCTTCCTCCCAATGATAGGACTTTACCTTTCTACACTGCTAGTCGGTTCTCAACCCGATCAATGATGGATAGGCAATCGACCTTTTTGAGTTTTCCGAGTCTTAGTGACAACCTAACGGTGATGTTATCATCCCTAATTTTGTTTTGCACCTCACATTTAAAAATCTTGGGTAATACATATAGTTGACTTGTACATGCAAAGTCTCAATTGTATACTTCCACTCTTATTTCTTATGTTATTCTCCCACTGACTAATAAAAAACCACCCATTATAGTAGTTTTGATAGACCACATGTTAATATAGGTAGCTCATTCGGTAAAGGAAGATTTCAGATTCGATACAAGGCTGAAAGAAAAAAGTTAGACACTAAAAGAAGCAGTATAATAATTTGTGAAGATTAGCAAAGCCCGCATATAAGAAGACTATTATTTTCGTAGAAGCTGCTTCTGATGATCCGTTTCTTCACACAAAAAAATGAATCGTATATAAGAACAAAAGTTTTTTTTGATGATACGGATAGAGTCAAAAGACTCCATACATGCATTAAATAACGTACTGAATACAATAGGATTTTGCAACCTCTATCTGCCTCAACCTCGTCTTCCTCTTTGACCTCGACAATTATTATAATTCTCAAAGAAAAAAATATTATTGTATATCCACAATCCACTCGTTGATGGAACAAAACAAACAACCAAAAGGAAAATTAAGCATATATAATACTCCTAATCATCGAAGTCTCCAACTCGGAGCCAAGTAGACCTTAATCAGCTAGCTAGTTAGTTTCTAAATTTTTTATTCAAGAGCAATCACCAAAATAAAAATATATTGTAAGTAGCACAAATATATGGATGGAAAATGGAGGAGGAAACGAAGACTTTAAAGAGAAGTCTTCGCCGATGTTCATATTTAAAAATTAAAAAAAAAAAAACATATCGATAAATAACAAGTAGTTAGCGTTCAAAACAGAAGTCTGAACAATATAACGCTAGCTACTTCACCTGGCTGGATATCGACTGATTGGAAACAAATAGATATGTTTCAACTAGGGCAGCAGACTTGACTGTCATTAAATTCACAATTGCAGATACTGTACAAATTAAAATTATTAATTAGGCTGAATTAGAGAAGCTTAATTTCATTAATTCCCTCTGATTTTTCAACCAAAATTTGGAAGGAAAAAAAATAATAATAATAAAACTGCTTGAACTTTCTGAAATGTATTACATTCATTTTCTCCGTTAATCTGCTAAAACTTGAACTATGAACTATGTACATAAATATCTAAACTATAGTCATAGACAAACTTAAGCAATTGACTAAGAGTAATCAATTGAATTTTTAGTTACATATCCTAATTAATAAACTTCATGAATTAACCAATTGAGGATAACCTCATGCAGCATGAATTCGATCTGTAATGCTCCATGGAAGGGATCGAGTTGAAAACCCTCAAAATCAAATTACACTAAGAATATACCAGCCGTTAATTAGGAAGAGCTCATTAATAAACGATAAAGAACTAGCTCTTTCTGAATTATACATGTTATTACTCAAAACATTTTTTCCAAATGATACATTAATAAACCTACTTAAAAACACGCCAATAGCTTAATTAATTATGGACAAGCTGAATCAACTAACTTAGTTGACCCATGAAACTCTCAATGAACTAACTATAAACAGATGCAGACATAATAAAGAAAGAAGGTTTAATTCCTCTACCAATCAAGTTTTTAATTACCCGTGGATATAATCACATCACAAAATAAAATAAAAAATGAACTGCATATAAGTATGATAATTAATCAGTTTCTTATCATTTTTCAATGTCCCGATCAACCTCCTCCTCCTCAACCTCTGGCTTAAGAAGCCAAACCTGAAGACTGCGCAGAGCATCGGAAGCAACCAAAGAAAACCAAACTAGTAAAGGAGTACCCACCAAGATCAAACCGAAGGGAACCATCCACTGCTGTCGATTGTTTCGATGAAATTCGACGGCCCACCAAATAAGCAGAGCTCCCCCTGTTAGGCCTCCAAGCAACAAGAAGACGCTGGCCGCTAACGGCATCTCTTTCTCTCCTTTCATCTCCTCCTTCATGTATAGAACTTCACTATGCGGATAGGATGTTGCTTCTTCTTTTTTTTTTTCTCTTTTTCTTTTCCTTTTGGTCTGTGAAGGCGGGCGTCGTTGTTTGTGGGTTTAAGGAGGGCTTTTTGGGTATTTATAGGAATAGGAGAGAAGAGTGTATATACATCACGTTTTGCACGTGTGATATTACATGTGGATTGTAAAGGTTGGATGAGTGAAATAGTCATGTGGACTGCGGAAGGCTTATGCAGACCGGATACAGCTGCTGCCTGCTGGTGCAGATCTTTTCTCGCTCGGAAATAGATAATTTTTGCAATGCAATTGTAATGCAGATAGCAAGACTTTGAGTACTGCAAGGGGACGTTTGGTGGAGGATTATTTTTTGTTTCCTGGAATCTTAACTTGGGAATCCAGTGTTCCATGTTTGATATACTAGCTTTTAAATTCAGATTTCTAGGAAACTAAGATTCCTAAGATTTTTTTTTGTCACAATTTTCACAAAATTGTGACAAAACTCCAAAACCCGTTTGGTTGTGTTGTTTTTTGAAAACAGTTTTCACAAAACACCATTTCACATATTTTCTGTTTTTTCACATCCTCTTTCTAAATCTATTTATCTATATTATTATTATTATATATATATTTATAATATATTATTGTTACATATATTATTATTATTATTTTAATATATATATATATATATACACACACACACACACACACACAATATATATACACACTATTATTATAATATATATTATTATTTCATATATACTATTTTATATATACTATTATAATATTCTATTATTATTATAATATATATTATTATTATTATATATTACTATTATATATTATTATATATATTATTATATAATTTATTATTAATATAATAAATTATTTAATATATTATTATATTATATTATTATTACATATATATTATTATAATTATTATTTATTATTATAAATATGTATATAATTAAATATGTTATTATAATAAATTATTTTATATTATTATATAATATACAATTATTATAATATACTATTATTTTATATATACTATTATTATTATATATATTATTATTTTATATATACTATTTTATATATACTATTATTATATTATATTATTATTATATATTATTATTATTATTATATATTATTATTACATATTATTATATATATTAATATATAATATATTACTATTATATATTATTATATTTATTATTATATAATATACTATTATTATAAAATATTGTTATATATATATTTATAATATATTATTGTTACATATACATTATTATTATTATTATTATTATTATTATTATTATTATTATTATTATTATTATTATTATTATTATTATTATTATTATTATATATATACATATTATTATTATATAATTATATATATATATACACACTACTATATATAATTTATTATTATTGTAATAAATTGTTTAATATATAATTATAATATATTATTATTAATATATATTATTATAATTATTATATGTTATTATATATATGTATATACTTAAATATGTATATTATAATAAATTATTTCATATTATTATATAATATACAATTATTGTAATATATTATTATTTTATATATATTATTTTATATATACTATTATTATATTATAATATAGTTATATATATTATTATTTTATATATATTATTTTATATATACTATTATTATATTATAATATAGTTATATATATTATTATTTTATGTATACTATTTTATATATACTATTATTATATTGTATTATTATTATATATACTATTATTATATTATATTATTATTATATATATATTTTATTATTTTATTGTTTTATATATACTAATTTATATATACTATTTTATATATACTATTATAATAATCTATTATTATAATATATATTATTATTATTATATATTACTATTATATATTATTATATAATTTATTATTATTATAATAAGTTGTTTAATATATAATTTGAATATATTATTATTACATATATATTATTATAATTATTATATATTATTATATATATGTATATTATTAAATATGTTTATTATAATAAAATATTTTATATTATTATATATCAGTATGTATGTATATGTCAGAGTATATATACTGTATACAGTATATACATACAACCAAACCTATACATACATTATACTCTCATTTTCAAAAAACTGTTTTCATAAAAAATTATTACCAAATAACTTTTACACTCTCATTTTCAGAAAACTGTTTTCAGAAAACTCTTTTCAGAAACTGTTTTCAGAAAACTGTTTTCAAAACAACAAACCAAACGCAACCTAAGATTCCTAAGAATTTTTTTTGTCACAATTTTCACAAAAATTTTTAGATGCCCAAATGCTTGGGAAAATATTATTTCTTTAAAATTACAATTTTGCCCTTAAAACCTGGCTCTTTATATTTCTCATCATTTTCCTCTCCCAATAAACCCATCCCCTCTTTCTCCCCCAAAAATCCGAGCACCCACTTCAAACTCTTTCTCCCCAAAAAATCCGAGCACCCATTCATCGACAAATAAAAAATCCTAATTTCCCCAATCTCCTCCATCGACAAAGAAGAGGAGGACATCAAAATTCGCACTCCGTTCCGATCCTCCTGGCTCCCGATCGCGAGGTAAAATTGTCTGTTTTTTTGCTGTTTATGATTCTGTTATTGGAAACCCTAGGATGATGAAGGAACAAAATTAAGACTTGAATAAAAACTGTTTCGATTAGGGTTTATGGGGTTAGGTTATTTTGCTTAGTTCACTGTGTTTGGTTGAAGGATAGGTTTTTTGAGAGTGTGGGTTGCTCATTTGGTATTCTAAGACATGAATTTATGATAAATTGGGTTGGAATTGTTTTTGATCAAGATGTATGAGAAGTTTTTTTTTTTTTTTTTTTGGGTTAATTGGTGTATTTGGTGAAAAGAAGGGGTTCTTTGGAAGTCTGAACTGCTCATTTGGTATGTTAAACTTGAATCTGTCTTGTTGAAAAATTGCGAGATTATGAACAAAATTAAGACTATGTAATTTTATATTGAGTTGTTATGGACGAGCTATTTATGAATGTTACAACTTATGTAGACAGAATTAATTTTTAATGTAAAATTAAAAACTACAAATTAAATTTCTACTCAAATTTAATTGTACTTATACTGTTTTGAAAACAGTATAATTCACTACCAGCAAAGAACAAAAGGAAGATACTGAATCTTCAATTCGAACCTTGTTAATTGTGAATTAAAGGAACTGTTTCGCAAACAGTGTATATCACTGTACACAAAGCACAGAAAGAAGATATTTTATCTTCAATTCCGACCTTGAGTATGGTGAAGGAAAAATAAATACAGACTGAGGCTTGTCGAAGCAATGTCCTTAAGACGTTAATTTCTGCCTCTGCAACGGTGTACACAGGTTATTACGGCAGTCGTCTCCCAAGATACAACAGTCAGAACTCCATTAACTTACACTAGAATAATGGAGGCTCGGGCGAGATCAGATATGATGGCAGTATATGTGATATGCTATGTTGATACAGCAATACAGGAGATAGGGAACTATGAAAATGGGATTCGGATTTGATCAGAATCCTATCCTATTTATAGGCCTAATCCTGTGGCAGTTGCTGCAACTGTTCAGACACAACTGTCCCGACAGTTGCAACTGCCCGTATCAGATCAGAACTGACGGCAGTTGCTGCAACAGTTGTTGCAACAGTTGTTGCAACTGTTCTTCAGACAAAACTGTTGCAACTGCCCGTATCCAGCTCAAAACAGAGCTGAATTTCTGCAAAAAAAAAAAAAAAAAATAAGTTTACTGAAAGCCAAAGCCAAAGCCAAGGCCAAGGCCAAGGCCAAGGCCCAGGCCCAGGCCCGAGCCCGTGCCCGTGCCCGTGTCCGGGTCCGGGTCCGGGTCCGGGTCCGGTCCGGTCCGGTCCGGCCCGGCCGGGCCGGGCGCGCGCGCGCGTGTGTTCCACACCGACGCCCAAGTTGGGTGTGTTCTCCCTCCGGAGAAAATATTCGTACCCCTAAGGGCACAACCCTTTGGCTCAGTTTTTAACTTATAACTCCATTTGCTTTTTTGCTCCTTACCGATATGGGACTAAGTTTAGATGTCACATATCAAGCAAAAGTTCAATTCTTCATTTCAACAAGCTAACTTTGGAGGCGAATATTTCATTCATTTGAAATCGGTTTTGGACATGTGAGTACATCATTTTGTACGTCTTGATGAGTACAATATGATGGAATCGATTTCCAACAATCCCCCACATGAATGATAATTTTCGTCTCTCACCTTACAACAGGTGCATATCACAGTGTGCAATTTGAAACAGTGTCGCATCGTGGATAGGTAGATATTTCACTTTGAACCTTCCCTAGTTAAAGTTTATCGGACATACTTGGCTAATCGGTGAAATATTTCATCTTGAACCGTCAGCCGTTTGTGTATACCCAAGCAATAAACTCTACACAACATTGTGTTCTTCACATCCAATCTCTCGGTTGTGTTCATTTTGGTCCTGAACAAATCTCAGTTCTGCGAGTGTTTTTAGAGAACTCCAGCCTTTCAAAATTCTCATAGAGCCGACCCAGCTCACACTTACATAGGTGACCGCATCCATAAAGAGTACCCTACAATACTCCACTTGTGATTTTCAAGATATGGACGTCATTAAAAGCATAGCTTATCCTTTTAATACTTCTGTAGGTATGCATTTATTTCGCACCCTAGGAATGAGATGGACCTGAGTCCAAATGCATTACTGTTTGAGTTACTCATAACTGGTTGTCCTATTGAACCTGGTCCGTGGGATCTCCAGTCGCCAGGTTAGGTTTCCGTATAAGGTAACTCGTATTGTTTTAGGCTTTTAACCCCATTCTCCTCGATGCACAGTTAATTTTCTCTCTGGATAATCCCTTAGTAAATGGATCCGCTAAGTTATCCTGTGACCTCACAAAGTCAATGGAAATAATTCCATTGGAGAGTAACTGTCGAACAGTATTATGGCGTCTACGAATATGTCGTGATTTGCCATTGTATACAGAATTGTGCGCTCTACTTAGCGCTGCTTGATTATCGCAATGGATACAAATGGCCGTCATTGGTTTAGGCCAAAAAGGAATATCTTCTAAAAAGTGCCGAAGCCATTCTGCTTCTTCACCTGCTTTATCTAAAGCAATGAACTCGGATTCCATTGTGGATCGTGCAATACACGTTTGTTTGGAAGATTTCCATGACACAGCAGCTCCTGCTAGGGTAAAGATATAACCACTTGTGGATTTTGATTCTTCCGAATCAGATATCCAATTTGCATCACTGTATCCTTCAAGAACGGCAGGATATCTACCATAATGCAGTGAAAAGTTTGTAGTATTCTTTAAATACCCAAGTACTCTTAGTAATGATGTCCAGTGACCTTTTCCTGGGTTACTGGTGTATCTGCTTAGTTTACTCACTGCATAAGCAATGTCTGGTCTCGTGCAGTTCATGATATACATTAAACTGCCTATTACACGAGAATACTCCAGTTGCATTATACTTTCACCAGTATTTTTGTGCAAAACTATAGATGGTGAATAAGGGTTTGAAACTCCTTTAATCCCATGTTCCTTAATCTGTCAAGCACTTTTTCCACATAGTGTGATTGAGATAATTCAATGCCACTAGGTGTTCTTATTATTTTGATACCTAAAATAACATCTGCCACACCTAAGTCTTTCATGTCAAAGTGGTTGATTAGCATTTTCTTTACAGTCTTGATGACTTCCAGGTTAGGACCAAAGATTAGCATATCATCCACATATAGGCAAACAATCACGCAAGATTGTCCCATTTGTTTGTAATAAACACATTTATCACATTCATTAATTCGAAAACCATTTTTCATCATGACATTGTCGAACTTTTCATGCCATTGTTTCGGAGCTTGTTTAAGTCCATATAGGGATTTAACAAGTCTACATACTTTATTTTCAGCTCCCTTTGAGACAAACCCTTCCGGTTGCTCCATGTAGATCTCTTCTTCGAGATCCCCATTTAAAAATGCCGTTTTGACATCCATTTGATGAATTTCAAGATTATAGATAGAAGCTATTGCTATCAGCATTCTTATAGAGGTTATCCGTGTAACCGGTGAATAAGTATCAAAGAAGTCTAAGCCCTCCTTCTGGCGATACCCTTTAGCTACTAATCTAGCTTTGTATTTGTCAATGGAACCATCTGGTTTCATCTTCCGTTTGAAGATCCATTTACATCCAATTGGTTTATGACCTGGTGGAAGGTCAACCAATTTCCAGGTGTGATTACTTAGAATTGATTCAATCTCACTATTGATAGCTTCTTTCCAATAGGGAGACTCTGAGGATGAGACTGCCTCTTTATAAGTCTGAGGTTCAGCCTCTAACATGTATGTTAGATAATCTGGACCGAAAGACTTAGAGGTTTTAGGTCTTACACTTCTTCTTGGTTCAGATTCACCATTGTCACAATGAGTTTCATCCTGTTTCTCAGTTAACACTTCACTTGTTCTTTTGAGATCAGGGTTTCCATTATTTCTTTTGTGTGGAAACACATCTTCAAAAAATATGGCATCTCTTGACTCAATGATAGTGTTTATACTGATGTCACGTACTTCAGACTTGAACACTAAGAATCTGTATGCACTACTATTTTCGGCATGGCCTAGAAAATAGCAATCTACCGTTTTTGGTCCAAGTTTGGTTCTCTTAGGAAGAGGAACCGAGACCTTAGCCAAACACCCCCACACTTTGAGGTATTTGTAATTAGGCATATGTCCTTTCCATAATTCATATGGAATGGAATCAGCTTTCTTATGTGGAACTCTATTTAATATGTGATTTGACATATATAAAGCTTCTCCCCACAAGTTGGTAGGTAGTCCAGAAGTTATAAGCAAGGCATTAATCATATCTTTTAACGTTCTGTTCTTTCTTTCAGCAATTCCATTTTGCTGAGGTGAGTATGGGGCAGTTGTTTGGTGGATAATTCCATACTCTTCACACAGTTGTGCAAATGGAGACTCATATTCTCCACCTCGATCAGACCTCAATATTTTGATCTTTTTGTTAAGCTGATTCTCTACTTCAGCCTTGTATTTTGTGAATGCTGCAATTGCTTCGTCTTTACTATTTAGTAAATAGACATAGCAATATCGGGTGCAATCATCGATAAATGTGATGAAATACTTTTTCCCACCTCTCGTGGGTAAGGATTTAAAATCACATAGATCAGTATGGATTAAGCATAACGGCTCAGTACTTCTGTTTACTGTGTTAAATGGTTTCTTGACCATTTTTCCTTCCACACAAATCTCACACTTGTGAGTTTTGTCAAATTTAAAGTTTGGAATCAAACCTAAATTTGCAAGTTTTTTCATCTTTCGAAAATTTATGTGCCCTAATCTATCGTGCCATAAAATTGTTTCAGACTCAAGCAAATAAGAAACTGAATTTTTATTCATCATAGATTTAGAGTACATTGGGTTATTGCCAATTACGGCTACATTTGCTTTGAACAATCCATCACACAGATATCCCCTCCCAACATAAACCCCAGCCTTGGTCAGCACCAACTTGTCTGACTCAATTACAATCTTGAAGCCTTTCTTGGAGAGCACGGATCCAGAGATAAGGTTCTTGCGGATGTCTGGCACATGAAGCACGTCGTTCAGCGTGACGTTCTTTCCAGACGTGAACTTCAGGATGACTTGTCCACAACCTTCGACCATCGACACAGCAGAGTTGCCCATATAGAGTTTTTCTTCGTGGTCCAGTTTCTGATAAGTCGAGAACAGTGACTTATCAAAACATATGTGCCGAGTAGCACCTGTGTCCACCCACCATTGCCCGGGATGTTGGACAAGGTTACATTCAGAAACAACAGCAGACAAGTTCAGGTAATCGATGCTTGAAGTGATGTTCTCAGTGACATTTGCTTCTGAAGTACCGCCAGATTTCTTGAAGCGGCAGTCTCTGGCAGAGTGACCAGGCTTCCCACAAATCCAACAATTTCCATTGAACTTCTTGTTGGGCTTCTTGTCTTTGAATCCTTGATCTGAAGCTTTCCTCTTCTGGGAATGTTTCTTGTTGTTGGAGTTGCCCTTCCGCTTGTTGGAACTTTCCACAACATGTACTTTAGCCTCCTCGCTTTTGAACCTTATTGTACCTCGGTTGTCTGCTTCAATCTTCAACCTGACAACAAGATCTTCTAAGGATATTTCCTTCTTTTTGTGCTTGAGGTAATACCTGAAGTCTTTCCATGATGGTGGCAACTTTCCAATGATTGCTTCCACTAGAAAGGATTCGCCAACCTTATGGCCTTCGGCTTCCATCTCGTGAATGATGATTTGAAGCTCCTGCATCTGGACAGTGACGGACTTAGAGTCCACCATTTTGTAGTCCATAAATTTATCCACGATAAATTTCTTCAAGCTGGCATTCTCAGTCTTGTATTTGTAGGCCAGAGCAGTCCACAAAGTTTTTGCAGTAGTGATTGGACAATATATCTTGTACAGAACTTCATCCAAACAGTTAAGGATGTAGTTCCGGCAAAGAAAGTCCGAATGCCTCCACGCATCCACTGCTACAAATGTCTCCTTGCTACAAATGCCTCCACGCATCCATTGGCAACTTTCCAATGATTGCTTCCACTAGAAAGGATTCGCCAACCTTATGGCCTTCGGCTTCCATCTCGTGAATGATGATTTGAAGCTCCTGCATCTGGACAGTGACGGACTTAGAGTCCACCATTTTGTAGTCCATAAATTTATCCACGATAAATTTCTTCAAGCTGGCATTCTCAGTCTTGTATTTGTAGGCCAGAGCAGTCCACAAAGTTTTTGCAGTAGTGATTGGACAATATATCTTGTACAGAACTTCATCCAAACAGTTAAGGATGTAGTTCCGGCAAAGAAAGTCCGAATGCCTCCACGCATCCACTGCTACAAATGTCTCCTTGTGAGTTTCAGGAGTCTGCCCCTCAGCGGGCTTAGGTTCTTCCTCCTCGAGGAACCTATCCAACCCGAGGGTTGTAAGATAGAAGAACATTTTGCTCTGCCAAGTCTTGAAGTCAGCCCCTTTGAAATTCTCGGGCTTGTTATGCAAACTGTTAACCATTTTCGGGGGTTCTGGTTTGGTAGTCATATTCTTGTCTACAGAAGAAAAAGAAAAAGAATAAATATAACGTCTTAAGTTGTTACAACTTATGTAGACAGAATTAATTTTTAATGTAAAATTAAAAACTACAAATTAAATTTCTACTCAAATTTAATTGTACTTATACTGTTTTGAAAACAGTATAATTCACTACCAGCAAAGAACAAAAGGAAGATACTGAATCTTCAATTCGAACCTTGTTAATTGTGAATTAAAGGAACTGTTTCGCAAACAGTGTATATCACTGTACACAAAGCACAGAAAGAAGATATTTTATCTTCAATTCCGACCTTGAGTATGGTGAAGGAAAAATAAATACGCATCCATTGGCAACTTTCCAATGATTGCTTCCACTAGAAAGGATTCGCCAACCTTATGGCCTTCGGCTTCCATCTCGTGAATGATGATTTGAAGCTCCTGCATCTGGACAGTGACGGACTTAGAGTCCACCATTTTGTAGTCCATAAATTTATCCACGATAAATTTCTTCAAGCTGGCATTCTCAGTCTTGTATTTGTAGGCCAGAGCAGTCCACAAAGTTTTTGCAGTAGTGATTGGACAATATATCTTGTACAGAACTTCATCCAAACAGTTAAGGATGTAGTTCCGGCAAAGAAAGTCCGAATGCCTCCACGCATCCACTGCTACAAATGTCTCCTTGTGAGTTTCAGGAGTCTGCCCCTCAGCGGGCTTAGGTTCTTCCTCCTCGAGGAACCTATCCAACCCGAGGGTTGTAAGATAGAAGAACATTTTGCTCTGCCAAGTCTTGAAGTCAGCCCCTTTGAAATTCTCGGGCTTGTTATGCAAACTGTTAACCATTTTCGGGGGTTCTGGTTTGGTAGTCATATTCTTGTCTACAGAAGAAAAAGAAAAAGAATAAATATAACGTCTTAAGTTGTTACAACTTATGTAGACAGAATTAATTTTTAATGTAAAATTAAAAACTACAAATTAAATTTCTACTCAAATTTAATTGTACTTATACTGTTTTGAAAACAGTATAATTCACTACCAGCAAAGAACAAAAGGAAGATACTGAATCTTCAATTCGAACCTTGTTAATTGTGAATTAAAGGAACTGTTTCGCAAACAGTGTATATCACTGTACACAAAGCACAGAAAGAAGATATTTTATCTTCAATTCCGACCTTGAGTATGGTGAAGGAAAAATAAATACAGACTGAGGCTTGTCGAAGCAATGTCCTTAAGACGTTAATTTCTGCCTCTGCAACGGTGTACACAGGTTATTACGGTAGTCGTCTCCCAAGATACAACAGTCAGAACTCCATTAACTTACACTAGAATAATGGAGGCTCGGGCGAGATCAGATATGATGGCAGTATATGTGATATGCTATGTTGATACAGCAATACAGGAGATAGGGAACTATGAAAATGGGATTCGGATTTGATCAGAATCCTATCCTATTTATAGGCCTAATCCTGTGGCAGTTGCTGCAACTGTTCAGACACAACTGTCCCGACAGTTGCAACTGCCCGTATCAGATCAGAACTGACGGCAGTTGCTGCAACAGTTCTTCAGACAAAACTGTTGCAACTGCCCGTATCCAGCTCAAAACAGAGCTGAATTTCTGCAAAAAAAAAAAAAAAAATAAGTTTAGCCAAAGCCAAGGCCCAGGCCCGAGCCCGGCGGGCGCGCGCGTGTGTTCCACACCGACGCCCAAGTTGGGTGTGTTCTCCCTCCGGAGAAAATATTCGTACCCCTAAGGGCACAACCCTTTGGCTCAGTTTTTAACTTATAACTCCATTTGCTTTTTTGCTCCTTACCGATATGGGACTAAGTTTAGATGTCACATATCAAGCAAAAGTTCAATTCTTCATTTCAACAAGCTAACTTTGGAGGCGAATATTTCATTCATTTGAAATCGGTTTTGGACATGTGAGTACATCATTTTGTACGTCTTGATGAGTACAATATGATGGAATCGATTTCCAACAATGAACCATCTGAAGTACTGCATGCTTATACTATTTGGAGATCTTGCTCATCATATGTAGTGTCCTTAGCTTCGATCTAATAATTTATATTTATATGTTTTCAATTTTCTCTTACTTTGCAGGATAAAAGAAGCAGGGTTGCCTCTCGAGCCCTATGAGTGGTACCTAGATCTCCGTCGCTTTGGGACTGTCAAGCACAGCGGATTTGGATTAGGGTTCGAATGAAAGATACTCTTTGCCACAGGCCTCGACAACATCAGGGATGTCATTCCTTTCCAGCTGATCTTTAAACACAATTAATTGAACCAAAAATTTGAATTCTTAGAAACATCTGTATTTGTGCTGGTGTAATTCAAAAAGATTTTGAAGTATTTAATTGAAAAAGATCGTGATGTTGTGGCAAGTACTGCTTGCTATTTGTCTTTGGATGTTTTAGAACTCTTGTTATTCACAGATTGAGTCATAGCATTTTTCTTCTCTTTCGAAACTAATACAGAGATTATTGTTCTTTCCAGCAGTGAACTCTCGAGTTCTTGGGTGCATTTTAATTTCATTATTATAGCTGCACTCGTGAATCTTTATGTATGCCCACTTATCTGTATCTGTGTGTGCATTGCTCATGTTCATGCAACAATTTCATACGCACATCCTTCTTGAGTTAGAATGGTAGAACATGTCTTATCTATCTCATAGATGCATATGCTTCTTGCTGATTTTGTGGCTGGTCGATTATCGTCAAATTAAAGTTGACATCACATTCTCTTAAACTACAAAATGATTGTATTCCAGGTATGTGTCTTGCACAGTTTATGGTTCATAGTTGAAAAAAAAAAAAACCCAGAAAACTAAAGACAATGTTGTAAGCCCAAAAGTAGCCCCAAATGTAGGGATAGCCCCAAAAATATATTGTCCTATTTCAATTTTAAGTCATGTTACCACTTAAAATTGTTTGTATTTTGTGGCCCAGATTTGCATTATTTTTTTTACTTGGGTATTTCATCAAATAGTTTGTTTTGTTATTTGAGGATGAGAGGGGTATTTTGGATAATAAGATTAAGATTCTCAGAAAATATTTAGCTCAACCAAATATAGGAAATTAAGTTTCCAACTAAGATTCACAGAAATGTAACATGTTTTATGATTCCTAGGAATCATAAATCCCAAGATTTAAGACCTACCAAGATTTATGATTCTCAGGATTTATGATTCCTGAAAAAAATCCTTGTACCAAACGCCCCCAAGTGAATGCAATCGAATAACATAAAGGAAAAGAAAAAAAATTGACAGCTTTCTTTAATTAAAAATTAATTTTTTCTGTTATAGTTAATTTTTTTACGAAAAGTAGAGTAACTCCTACTGCAAATTATATTAGCAGTTAATAAAGTCAACTAATTACAAAACCAGTTTAGGAGATCATGAGGAGAGCAATAAGCGAGTAGCGTCTAGTGTCTGATAGAATGATATGTATATTCTGTTACAAAATTTTTGTTTACAAATATCGTTTGCAATAAAATCAAATATGATTGAGAAACACAAAATCGGAGAAGAAGAAAGAGAAAAAAAAAACAAAGAAGAGGGAGAAAACCAACAAATATTTTTTTATATATAAAATTACAAACCAAACAATTTGTGTCGAGACTTGTATACCACACAATCTCATTAAAACAGATTTCGCATCGTCCGGATGCTGAAATTTGCGTAGGCGTTCGTCTCCCAGAATGCAACGACAGAAGAGTTGATGTAGGCATAACGCCACGCTCTCGAACTGGACAACGTTTGAAATCTATCACCGAACGACCGAAGAATGGAACTTGACTTGAAGCACAGAACAGAGGGGGGAGAGAGAGAGAAGAGTTTCTGGTGTTTTGATTCGAGAGATGGGGCCTCTATTTATAGGGCCATGGTGAAAATCGTCACGACAGAAAACTCATTGACTGCATCCACTGTAACGGTAGACAACTCCTTTAATACACCGACTATGACGGCAAACAGAAGCTTGAATGCACCACTATAACGGCGGATAAATCCGTTTCTACAGTTTAAAACGTGAATAAATGGCAGACAAAAATATTTCTGCATTTATTTTAGTTGTTGCAGATCAAAAAAATCCACACTGTAGCAAAAAGAGGCTCTGCACGAGATAAGGTTCATGTCGGTTCGACATTCATGTCCGCAGGACGTGCGGCCGCACACCTGTGCACACAAGAGAAAGCCTCATGGCTTGCTATCTTATAATGCTAAGAAAGAGGTTGTTATATGTCCTCTTATAATTCCTTTGATTTTTCCGATGTGAGACTTAAATCCTTCAACTCATTTTCAGAAATTAAACCATCTCACTTAGGGAGACAATTTCTCATTCACCCCTTAACCGTTTTGAGCAAGTAAATATATAATTTTGATCTACTCATCAAGGAGAACACAAATCAATAAAGATCTCTCACTAATTTATAGCGGATCTTAGTCAAAAAATTGCCTCAGAATGATTCGTAAAATGGTGTTAATACACTCATTTTCTAGCATTCCACACATGAATGAAATTGATGACCACAGACACGACATAATTGGTGATAGAATTTAGCGATTGAAACCTGCATAGGATAGGTAGGTGTTACCGTTTGAACATTCCCTTATGAAAATATGTTTACTTTATTAACTGAACAGTAGACGCGATGTCCTTGAACTGTTCTGTCATTTGTGTAAAAGATGACATATCTCACACAGGAATCTTTCTAACGCATTTAAGTTCTCACTGTTATATTCGTTTTGGCCTTGAACAAACGTATAGTTCTGCAAGAGTTTAACAAGAATATAACCTTACATTATTCCCTTGGAAGTGATCATTCTTTCCTCTCACATAGGTGATATCTTAGTTAAGAGTAGCCCGCATTACTCTGTACGGATTTCGACGCATAAGAATCATTAAAAGCCTTGCTTAACCTCTTACTTACGGGCATCACAGTTTCTTCATGGCAATAGACATGGGAAAATCTCCACATTGATCCAACATAGTCTTTACAATTTAGTATTCCCTTTGAACCTAGATCTTGGGATCTTCAGTCAGCTAGATTGGGTGTCCATTGTATCGACTTATTCTTTCATGGGCTTTAGTCTCATTTCCCTTGATGACTTATCAACTAACTCTCTGTTTAACTCTTTGTTTAGCGGATCCACAATATTATCCTTTGACTTTCATAGTCCACAGAGATAACCCCATTAGAGAGTAGTTGTCTAATGGTATTATATCTTCGACGAATATGTCGACTTATCATTATACATATTGCTCTGTGCTCTACAAGTTGTAGATTGACTATTTGAATGTATGCAGATTTGAGGTACAGACTTTGTCCACCTTGGAATATCCTCAAGAAAATGGCGTAACCATTCAGCCTCTTCCCCACATTTGTGCAGTGCGATAAATTCAGATTCCATCATGGATTTTCAAGATACTACTGCACCACCTAGTGTAAACACATAGCCACTAGTGAATTTTGAATTATCACTAGATATCCAGTTCGCATCAAGTACAACCGAATATCTTGTATATGCAGTCCATAGTTACGAGTAAAACGTAAGTACTTTAGTACTCTTGTAATCGCTTGTCAAAGCTCGCTTTCAGGATTACTCGTAAATCTACTTAGTTTACTGCCTACATAGGTCTACTGGAGTTCTGGCAATTCATAGATATCGGATTTGCACACAAAGTACATTAGACTACCTATGATTCTAGAGTATTCTACTTGAGAAATACTCTGACATTTATTATTGGCTAAATATAAAGTTAGATCTATTGGAGTTCTGGCAATTCCACAATGATCTTTATCAAAATTTTCAAGAATATTGTCAATATAATGTGACTAGTTTAAAACAAGCTTGTATGATGTTTTTGTGAATTTAATTCTCAATATGACATCATCTAGTCTCATGTCTTTCATGTCAAAGCTCGACTTCAACATGTTTTTAGTAGATTTAATCGGCTTATCATTGCTTCCAACTATAAGCATGTCATCTACATACAAGCATATTATGACATATCCGCTTTCAGTGTCTTTGACATACACGCATTTATCATATTCATTAATTTTGAAACCATTTATCATCATGAAATTGTCAAATTTCTCATGTCATTACTTTGGTTCTTGTTTTAAGCCATATAATGACTTCACCAGTTTACGTACTTTCTTTTTTTGTTGTGGAGCTAAAAATTTCTTAGGTTGTTCCATGTAGATTTCTTAATCTAAATTTCCTTTAAGAAAAGTTATTTTCATATCCATTTGATGTACTTTAAAATTGTGCAAGGTTGCTATTGTAAGTACCATCCTAATAGAAGTTATTCTCGTCATAGAAGAATATGTATCAAAGTAATCGAGACATTCCTTTTGTTTATATCCTTTGATAACAAGTCTTGCCTTTTATTTATCAATTGATCTATCAGCTTTCATTTTTCTCTTGAAAATTTACTTGGAACCTAAAGGTTTACTATCTGGTGGAAGATTCACTAGTTCCCAAATATAATTTTGCAAGATAGAATCAATTTCGCTCTTAATGGCTTCTTTCCATAGAGGACCATTACTAGAGCTCACCGCTTCTTGAAAGTTTGGGGTTCACCTTCAAGCATAAAAGTCAAAAAATATGGACCAAAAGATTTTTCCGTTCTTGTTCTTTTACTACATCTAGGTTCCTCCTCAACTTCTTCATTTTGGTTTTCACTATCTTCACTGATAGTTTCATGTATTCGTTTGGAAGAACTCGGTTCTTCCTTAGACTTACATGAAAATATATCTTCAAAGAACGATGCATTTTTTGACTCAATTATCGTGTTCTTTGGTATATCATAAATATCGGATTTGTACACAAAGAACTAATAAGCACTACTATTATGTGCATAACCAATGAAAATGCAATCAACCGTTTTGGGTCATATTTTCATTTTCTTAGGTGGAGGTATTGCCACTTTGGCAAGACAACCCCATATTTGCAAATAATTGTAGGATGACTTTCTTCCTTTCCATAATTCATATGGATTTTTATCTTCCTTCCTTTTGGGCACCTTATTCAAAAGGTAGTTAGCTGAAAGAATAGCTTCTCCCCACAAGTTTTGTGGCAAACCAGAACTTATTAACATTGCATTCATCATTTTTTTCACGGTACGATTCTTTCGCTCAGCAACATCGTTGGACTGAGCAGAATAAGGCGTTGTGCTTTAATGTATAATCTCATACTTAGCACAAGTTTCAGCAAATGACGATTCATACTCTCCACCTCAGTCACTTCTTAGTACCTTAATTTTCTTGTTGAGTTGATTATCAACTTTGTTTTTATAGAGAACAAATTTCTCGCTTCGTCTTTGCTTTTAAGCAAATACACATAACAATATTTTGTGTTATCATCAATAAATGTAATAAAATATTTATTACCACCTCCTATTTGTATCATTTTCAAATCACTAGTATCAGTGTGAATTAAATCAAGAGATTCAATATTTCTTTCAACACTTTTAAACAATGATCTTGTTAGTTTTGCCTCAACACAAGTTTTATACTTATGTTTGGAATCAATTTGGAATGTTATTATATAATTCAAGTTAATTAGTCTACGCAAAGTATCATAATGAATACGTCCTAGTCTACCATGCCATAAATTGGAAAACTCAAGCATATAAGTAGAAGAGCTAGCTTTATTGATATTCTTGACCATGGTCATTACTTTGAGTTTAAATATTTCACCACTCATGTATCATCTACCAACATACATTCCACTCTTCGAAAAAACAAATTTATTTGACTCAATTACTAAACGAAATCCGTGATTATTAAGCAACAAACCAGATACCAAGTTCTTACGGATTTCAGGAACATATGCAACATTGTTCACAGTCAATTCATTCCCAGAAGTATGCTTCAAGATCACCTTGCCTTGACCCTTAAGTTCTGAAGTAGCTGAGTTCCACATAATCATCTTCTCACCCATTCTCTAATGGTTCGAAAGTAGAGAACATACTTCTGTTGGAGCACACCGCTCTCGAACTGGACAACGTTTGAAATCTATCACCGAACGACCGAAGAATGAAACTTGACTTGAAGCACAAAATATAGGGGGAAAGAGTTTCTAGTGTTTTGATTCAGGGGAGAGTGTGTCTTTGTTTATAGGGTCAGGGTGAAAATCGTAATGACAGATAACTCATTGACGCATCCACTATAATGGCAGACAGCTCCTTTAATGCACCGACTGTAACGACAGACAAAAATTTGAATGCATCACTGTAACGACGGACAAATCCGTTTTTACAGTTTAAAATGTGAATAAATGACAGACAAAAACGTTTCTACACTTATTTCAGCAGTTACAAATCAGAAAAATCCAAACTGTAGCAAAAGGAGGCTCTGCACGGGGTGAGGTTCATGTCGGTCCGGCATTCATGTCTGCAGGAAGTAATCCGGTCCAAGATTTGCACCCCTGCGCGCACAAGAAAGAGCCTCCTGGCTTGCTATCTTATAATGCCAAAAAAAAGGTTATTATATATTCTCTTCTAATTTCTTTGATTTTTCCGATGTGGAACTAAAATCCCTCAACTCATTTTTAGAAATGAAACTGTCTCACTTAGGGAGACAATTTCTCATTTACCCCTTAACCGTTTTGAGCAAGTAAATATATGATTTTGATCTACTCATCAAGGAAAACACAAATCTATAAAGATCTCTCATTAATTCATAGTGGATCTTAGTCAAAAAATTGCCTCAAATAAAATGTTGTTAATACACTCATTTTCTAACTTATTCAGCATTAGGGAGACTACTGTTGTACACTTGTACTCTTCTACTTATGCTAATACTAAATTCATATCTAACTCCCAAAATCTACAAAGTATACTTCTCTATGCTCAATGACCGTACTTTAAACAATATCAGCAGTCTAACAGTTAATAGGACTGCATAAATATTACAAGCTCGGAATTCAAATATAAGTGTATCAAGAAGAAAACTAATAATCTCTGACACCACCAAAAGAAAACTCAAGTCCAGAGCTGTGCACTTGCAATCACCCTGCTCTTCTTCCCCTCTGCACCACCTCAGTGGAATCCTCAATCTGAATGGGGTGTGATTCATTCAATGTTGCATGCTAGCCAATGAAGACCCATAATCAACTCCAGCCCAATGAAAGCTTGATGCTTCTTTCTACTCTCCACTGCACCATGTAGCCAAGATGCAAACCAAAACTTACAGTTGGATTTGAGCTTTTCATGTGTGCAACCAAATGCTCCAAGATATTGCAAATAGTAAAACATCAAGTGTATAAATATTGTAGAGAATGAGGACTGTGACACCAACTAATAAAGCATTCATGCAGTGAAGTGAAAAATCTTTAGTGAAGTAGTTCCAAACCCTCAGTGTAATGAGGCATTTAAAGAAGAGATGAAAGGAAGTCTCTACCTGACATGCACAAGCTGTGCATGTCAAATCACCCTCCCAACCCTTATCTCTTAGAACAGTCTTAGAGTTAAGCCTATCCCAGCTTAGTAGCCAAAATAAAAATCTTGCTGGCATGGAAGCTGACCTTCCCCTCTTCCTTATTTTAGCAGCTAGCTCCTCAAACCCTGGAGGAACAAAGAATGATATCTCTCTCCTTTTAGGCCTTGGTTTCCTTGTGGTTGTCTTGAGCTTCTCATCAGATTTGCCAGTTGAAAACACACCCTGTAGGCCTTGACTAGATTTTGCATTTTCTTTCTCCACCTTATGGGGCCAAGGCCTTCTCCACTGAGGACTTGATTTTTGCAAACAGAGAGTTTGATAAGTTTACCACTTTTCCCTCCCAAACCATCGACATATAACCATCATTTGAATTTCCACTGAGCTGGCAGAGAAATCAACTAAATTAATTGAGTTATCACCAACGATTTTGTTGGAGGATTTGATGGGCTTATTTGGCGTGCTAGATAAGGTAAGAGGATCTTTTGGGGCAATTGTTTTGAAAATGAAATCCCCTGCTGAATCCAATCCCTCAAATTGCGCAACAATCTTTTTCCCTTCCATGATTTTGCGGCGATGATCCTCCACCTCATTTTGAATTTGAATTTCTTTCGCCAGCTGGTCATTTTTGGGTGGGGGCACTATAGTTGCATTTTGCCTGAGTTGACATCCACCAATCTCTAATATTATAATGGGAGAAGCCCTTAGTGTCATTTATAAATGTTTTGTCATTCTACCAACCCGTGTAATACACGTGCATAACTATTATAAATGAGGTCCTAGGTTCAAATCAAGACTACATCTAAATTTTTATTTTAAACAACTATATTTATTAAAACGTGCATCGCACGTGTAAACTACTAGTAGAATACAAAACAAAGACTTTATAGTGCTCCCTTCTTCAATTACAAGGTTTGATATGCAAATAATCTAGAGTAATGCTTTAGCCACTACCAATTTCACTACCATTTTCTTCACTACCTTAGATGTCATACTCCTATTGGAGAGTTTCACCACCTACTCTATCTTTCCCTACCTATTGGAGTGTGGTAGTGAAGAGAAATGTAGTGAAATTGGTAGTGGATGTAGCATTACTCTATCTCAAATGTTAGCCACCTCAATTAAGTCCAATGCACTCTCAAAGCCAGCTTCAATCTTCATTTCAGTTCTCATAGTAACCAGTTTAGCGACTCACGAGTGGAGAATGAGAGATGCCTCATTCGACAAGTGCAGAGGCATGAGTAGTGATACATTAATCCAAATGTAACATGGCTTTGGCTTCAACTTGACACCATACTCCGGTTGCCATGGGATGGTTGTTGATACTCGTGCGAACTTAAGCACCCCCTCATTGACTGCATCTTCACACTCGTGCGAACTTAAGCACCCCCTCATTGACTGCATCTTCAAGCATCTTCTTGTCGAATTTTTTTCCTAAATGATCCTTTTTATGAAAGTTTTTTCACAAACGACCTGTTTTTTTTTTAATTCCATAAACGACCCACTCGCTTTTTGAAAAAGCGAGTGTGGTATAATCACCCACGCTTTTTCAAAAAGCGAGTCTCAGGGTTCAGAAAATTAGAAACCTAAGACTCGCTTTTTGAAAAAGCGCGGTGTTCAGACCTAGACTCGCTCTTTCAAAAAGTGAGTCTTGGGTCTGTATTATTTTTGCCAGCAGACTCATTAGTTATCAACAGATTCAAGACTCGCTTTTCCAAACACCGCGCTTATTTATACCAAACTCGCTTTCTGAAAAAGCGAGTCGGTGGCTTGTTGAAAAAAATCTACAGGCGGAAGACTCGCTTTCTGAGAAAGCGAGGTGCTCTGTATAAGACTCGGTTTTTGGAAAAGCGAGTCTTGCCTGTGTTAATGAAATCTATATTGTTACACACATTTGTACATGGTTAATCTATATTGTGGAGTGGTTGTGCATTTGCATTGTCAATTTTGGAATGTAAGAGTTAGAATGTCCTGTGGATCAGCCCAGGAAAATTCAAAACAGAGGAAGAAAAATCCAATATTTCTGGGCCCTACTCAATGAATGCAGCAGTTTCTATCTCTTGCTCTCTTCTTCTCTCACCCTTCGGACCTTGCACTGCAGAATGCCAGAATCCACACAGAAGAAAATAAATGAATACTAAAAACTGTGTCTTCATACTTCAAAGTAGTAAGGAGAATGGGAGAGTTGAACAAGAATGAATACTAACATGATTGCATCTAAAAAAGCGAGTGTTGCTGGGCAAAGAAGGCCAAGACTCGTTTTTTGAAAAAGCGAGTGTGGCATAATTACCCACGGTTTTTCAAAAAGCGAGTCTTAGGTTTCTTATTTTCTGAACACTAAGACTCGCTTTTTGAAAAAGCGTGGGTGATTATACCACACTCGCTTTTTCAAAAAGCGAGTCTTAGGTTTCTAATTTTCTGAACCCTAAGACTCGCTTTTTGAAAAAGCGTGGGTGATTATACCACACTCGTTTTTTCAAAAAGCGAGTGGGTCGTTTATGGAATTTTAAAAAAAAACAGGTCGTTTGTGGAAAAATTTTCATAAAAAGGGCCATTTATGGAAAAAATTCCTTCTTGTCTGGGAAGCGAGAAGGAAAAAGACCCCTTCACTTACCCTCTGTATCGTCAACCAGAAGCTCTTCCCCTCCCACAGCCAGTTTAGGGCTTCTTCAGAATCCTTCCAAGTTCTCTAGCGAGGTGTCAGCGATGACAGCAAATAGCCGCAGTGAAGGAGCTCCTCCATCGCCTTCGAAATTTCCCTGTTGTGGATCAGATCCACCTTGATTCTCTCCTGACGATTGAAGAATGGACAGTCTCCAACAACATTACTTTGCTTCTTGCAATTGAAGCAATGGACACCTTGTTTTCGACAATCCCTCGCCCAGTGGTCGTCGGGGTGTAAAGGGGATGGATGGTATTGGGTAGCGTGGGGAAGATGAAGAGGTGGCTGATAATGATGCGGCGCGGTACATGACTACATGCGGAGACTTGAGAATCTATACGAAAGAATTCCTTTTTGTCTCTCATGCATGGCTCACCGCCCAAGAAAAAGGCCATGCGCTCTCTCTCTCTCTCTCACTCATCGTTCTTTTCCGGTAACTTTTGTATGCCCTCTCTCAGTTTTTTTTGTATTACAGTTGTTGTAATTGTTATCATTATTTAGCCAAGATATGACATTTTTTTCGCAGCAATAAGAATATTTGAGTGCAAGACTTTGTGAGTCTGTGACGCTAACATAAGGAAGCGGTGATGTGAACATGATCCCCCTAGAAATTCAATGGTAATATCCTTGTAGAACCAAATTGAAAGGTTATGTAGGGATTCAGATTCTATGATCCAAACTCAGCTGGTCACTAAAACAAACATGAAGAATTTCTTTAATTTTTTTTTTAAAACAGACATGAAGAAATCAATAATAACCATCACTATACAATAACCAACCCAGTAAGAAAAACTGGTCATAGATGGTAGTTAGAAGAACAAAGAGGACTTGGATTAGACAAAAACGAACTTGGCTTAAACCTATGAAGGGGCCAAGGGGGCATATGCGTATTTTTTCCGTACTGACCCACTTTTTGAAAATATTAACCAAACAGACCCACTTTCGAAATTATTTACCCAACTGACCAAGTTTTGGACACGTCAGCATAACACGTTTTAAAAAAAAAAAACATAGGTTAATTCCATGTTGTTCTTCTAAGAAGCTCAATTTAAATTTTTTTTAGCATTCCGGTGTTTGGAAAAACAGCATCAATACATTTCTTATACAAGTGTGTAACTTGAAAAAATTTGAAGTGCTAAAACATCTTATAAATGATGTCGTTATCCCCAAGAACGACATTCGCATTACTGATGCCGTTGTTTGAGATAACGGAATCAATTATAATACTCATTAAACTATTTGCCACTACAGTCGTTCTTCCAAAAACAACGACATGAAATAACTCTTATCATTCTCAGAATCACCGGCAATAATTCATAGAAACAGATTAGCCAAGGATAAGTAATAAAATGAACTGTTGTCGTTATTTCAAACAATGACATCAATTATTCCTAACAACGACATCTGTATGCAAATGTCGTTGTTCGGGGTAGCGGCATCTGCTATAGAATTTTTTCACACTTGCAATTTTTTTCTAAGTCAAAGAGAGTACACGAATGGGAATAAGTTAACTGATGTCGTTACTCCAAATAGCGACATGCGGAATTTTTTTTAACAAATGCCGCAATTGGACACATCGCATATAAATAACCTATACCGTTATTTTCAATAGCGATTAATGCTGACGTGTTCAAATTTGAGTTAGTTTGGTAAATATTTTTGAAAGTGGGTCGGATTGGTCAATATTTTCAAATCTGACAGGTGCAACCCCCAACTTTGCAGAAAACCCCTTAGCGATTTAAATTTTCACTTTTTTAGCCCCCCTCAATATTTCTACAAAACCCTCTATTACATCCAAAATAGCATTCACCTCCCTCCAAATCTATAATTTATTATTTGGTCACACTCCCACCTTTAATTTATGAATGATCAATGCAAAATAACATTTATTATTATTATTATTATTATTATTATTATTATTATTATTATTTTGACTAATGGAACAATTTATTAATTTGTTGTTAGTTGTGCCCATCTGGTAAAAGTTTCTGGCTTCATCCCTGATTAGTAGGATGCTTTAATTTGACAAAGGATCTTGCCCACAGTAGAGTTGAGTGGAGGATAATAATTCATGTGGCTGATGAAAAAATTATGGGATGAATGCTCTGTTGCATTTGTTTTAGTTATTGCTATTGATAACAGATAACATCAATGCGACTGTTTAAGAAAGAAACAGAGATTGGACTCTAAGAGTTAATGGCAGTCTTGATCAATTATTGAGAACACTAGATTTGCCCGTAGGCACGTGCCTACGGCATGTCTCCAGAACGATACAGCATATAAAAAACATTGTAAACAGTAAATCAACAATTATGTAGCTCAAATTTGAATAATATGACAATAATTAGTTGTAAATAAAATTCCATGTTTCCACACACACACACACACACACACACACACACACACACACACATATAGAGAGGGGGGGATATAGGAGTGGCATTTGGTCCGACCGGGCCTGGCCAGAACCGCCCGGGCTTTGCCTGGTCCCGGGCCGAGCTGAAGGATCTTGCGGGCCGGGCCGGGTCGGGCTAAGGGGGGAAAATCTAGGTCCGGACCTGGCCCCCTGCCCCAAGGGTTGTGGCTAGGTCGGGCCGGTTCGCGGGCTGGGCCGATTTTTTAGTATAATATATATACAAATGAAAGATCAAGTATTAAATTGTAATTTTATAACAATTGCAAAGGACTAATAAATAAAAGAAATTAAAACCAAATTTAAATTGATTTAATAAATTACATGATGTTAAATAAAATTAAGTTCATGAATACAATTTCATACAAATTAGATCAAATTACAAAACAATGGAATTATTTGAATTTAGAAACCAAGATGGCCTCTATTTAGATTGAAGAGAAGACATTGGACTATTGTCATGCACTTCTACTTAACCTAAATATAGAATCTCATCCCCCTAAATTTTTTCAATTATAAACAATACATTATACAAATTACATTCTACTCGTCGCTACTTGTTGATCCGTTTTGTGATTCTTGTAAGTCTTGAGTCCTCTCTTCCGCTTTCATCCAATCTTCGACGCATACCAACATCTCCAAATTCTTTACCGTCAAGTGATTCCTGTTCGGGCTCATAATCCTGCCAACAAGAGAAAAAACACTTTCCGATGCAACGGTTGACACCGGTATCGTTAGCAAATCTTCAGCCATTCGAGAAAGAATACTAAAAATATGTTCATTAGTTTTCCAAAAAGAAAACACATCTACTACATCATCAATGGGAGGTTGTGCATTATACCAATTCAACTCATTTGGTGAATTCGTTCTAATTTTTTTTGATTTTATGAGATTTAAAACACTGCTCGTGGCAAGACTCTTTCCCTTTGACAACATACAAGAAGAAGGAGAACTAACATTTTGTGTTTGTGTAGTGTTAGATGAATAAATTCTATCGTAACTATCATATAAACTATTCAAAACATTGTCAAATTTTATAATGAAAACAACATGGTCAAAATCATCAATTTCTTCGTGTGGAGCATCAGTATAAAAAATCTCAATTAAATTTTTTGTATCATCTAACTTAATCATGGGATTCATTACACTAGCAACACAATATAACATAGGAAGCGGATGAAAATATTTTTAAAATTTAATATAAGCTGTATAAACCATTTTTCCAATGAAGGTCATTTACTAAATCTTTAATTGTTGTCATCATAGTGACAATTGCAAGTAAAATATCACTAGATGTAGATGTATATGTTTTTAAAAATTGTAAAGTAACATCATTAAAAGGTTCTAAAAATTTGTACAAACTATCGGCAAAAACCCAAAAATCATCATCTAAGATACAATCTTGCATACCCATTGCAATACAAAATTTTCTAAGATTAAAACGATAGTGAAGAACCACACTTAATAAATCAAAAGTAGAATCCCAACAATGTCTAATCTTTAAAAAAACGTTTAAATACAATTTTCCTAAGTTGACACCAATCATGAAAAACTTGATATATTGGACCACTCAACGTAATAAAATGAACACAATTTCTCATTGCCTCAATTTTATCGTGTCCATATTTAAGTGCATCTTGTGCACAAAGATTTAAAATATGACAAGCACACCTAACATGAAAAATTTCCGGTTCTAAAGAATTAAGTGTAATTAGAAAACTAGCAATTGTCTTAGTATCATTAGAGGCGTTATCAAAACAAATAGCAAAAACTTTATCAAAAATACCAATTGTTACATGCTTCCATGATGTGTGTGGCAATTATTTCATCCTTATATGGGTACCTAACAAATCCGAATGAAATTATCCTCTTTTGAAGTAGCCAATCGGAATCTATCCAATGACATGTTATACACATCATTGGTATGCTGATCACTCCTACCCACCCATTCGACGTCAAAGAAACTCTAGTGTTTACTGACGTAAGTGTTACTACTAAAAAATCCTTAGCCTCATTGTAAACTAATTTACAATCACCCTTTACTACATTCTTAGGAAATTTTTTTATAATAGGGGTTTAATGCGATTTGTGCAAAGGCATCTACATTCCTACTTTCACTAAATGAATAAGGTAATTTATCTCTAATTACTAACTTATCCATTTCTCTACGAACGATATCTTGATCGTAGCTATGACCATCTATTTGGCCGGTCTTATGGTGTATTTTTTGTTGTTTGAGGTTGTCTTTAGAAAATTCGGGTTGACATTTTCTTCAGTGTCGTTGAAGTGTACCCGTTCCCGATCCTAGTTTAAACTTATAGGGTGTTTGACACTTCTTACAAATTTTTAATCCTACATTCTTATCATTTTGTGAATGGACATAGCCAAAATATTTGTGTACTTCGAATTTGTTCTCTCTTGTCTTACGGGATTGAGATGGGCCTTGTTCCGATGGTGGTGGATCTATGTCTTCTACTTCTACTTCTACTTGATCCGTGTGTGTTTCATGAATATCGGGAATAGTATCATAATTGCAAAGTGTTTCTTCACTATCTACATATGGAAGAGGAATGGAAGGAATGCGACGACTATTAGTGAAATCTTGGCTACAATGTCTACCACATGATCGGTTAGATGTCATCTAAACTAGTGTATGTTATAAAAATTAATTGTAGTGTATGTTTTAAAATTTTAATTCTACAAAACCAGTAAAGATAGATAAACTAGTGTGTGTTATATAAAATTATTTTACAAAGTAAACAAAACAACAACTATATTATTGTTCTAATGTATGTTTACTAATTTACCAAAAAAAATCTAAAAAGAAGAAGAAGAAGAAGAAGAAAACTCAATCTAATTAGGAGAAATAAATGATAACAAACAAAAATGATAATTCTAAAAATTATATAAATACGAAAATACCCTATGGGTGTAGAATGTAGGTTGAAGAATGAAAGTAGAGAGAGTTGAGAGTTTGTAGTGTTGATGTTGATTGTTATTGAATGTTGTTGATGTTGAATCTTAAAAGAGAGTAGTTGAATGTTGTTGATGTTGAATCTTTTTTTTTTTTTTTTTTAGGGAAAAAGTGGAATAAGGCCACCATATTTCATTAATAAGAAATTAACAAAACAGCCCCAGCATACTGGGGCAAGTTACAACCTACAGACAGAAAAAAAACATGAAGCGACATGACCAGTACATATAATCAGCTCTCACTCTAACCTACGAGGACCAACTAATTGTATGTCCGTCAAGCAAGCTTCGAGCACCCACCTCCACAGCACGCGCCCACCCACTTGAAGCGAATCCTGTGGGATTTGAAAATTTGCCGCTCCCCTCCTTCTACCTCACCAACGCAACTTCACACATGGTCCAATCGGAGTCGCACCCAAAAGGAGAGTCGTCGCAACTTCACCTCTCACACGCTTTAGCTCTCACAAGCGATTTCTTACTAAGCAAAACTCTCACTAACCCTAACCACGGACACAGTCTAAGAGAGCAATGAAGATGATACTTATACTCTCCCAGGTGATTTCTCACAAACACAAACAGACACCTGCATAAAGTAGTGAGAAGCAACGTCTTCACTCTCTCACTCTCACACTCTCTCTCACGTAAAACCGAACCAAATCACAACCAATTTGAAGAATCACCTTCACCTCTCGCCCCTGCAGGCGGTGGACGTTGTAGATTTCAGGGTCACTGATGAGGGCGTAGTGTCGGTGCTATTGCAAAGTCTGTGGCAGTGAATTACGGAAGGTCGAGTTCAGTGTGTGACTCCTTTACTGCCGACCAAAAACACAAATATCTCCCATCTGTGCACCTCATGGGGGGACCCCTTCTGCGGGCCCAAGCCCCACCCTGTGCAGTAACGATCATAGGGGGACCCCGTCTTCGGGCCCTAGCCCCACAACTATACACCTCATTCTTTTCACCGAATCAAATTTTTTTCCACCTCCTTCTTCACATTCCGGCCGCTGTGCGACAGTTGAGACAAACACCCCGGAAGCTGCAACAAGTGAGCACCCATCACGGATGGGCCCAAGCTCCACAATCAGTCTAATAGGGGTAAAATACTAGTATGTAATAAGCGGTCTCATGGGGGAACCCCGTCTTCGGGCCCTAGCCCCACAACCGAACTACACCGCAAACATCACAACTAGATATACCCAACCCAGACAGCTCCACTAACCCCCCAAACAACTAAATACCCTGCCGTCTCACACTACGGCACAGCCAAGCACACCCCCGGCTTCTTCACACGCACTACCAACCCTCGAAAAACCAAACCATAGCGGTAATTGGCCCCAAGAGTGTGGACATGGTGGCAAGCGCGAAGAACAACCAGTGCAAAGCTAACCAATCTCAACCTAAACCAAACCCCAACCCCAATAAACCCACCCCCAACTCCAAGCGTCACAGATCTAGGTCGTCTGCGGCATAGAGGCAGTGGGGGCAAAATAAAAGGTCGTCGCGTGGGGGAGCGGGCAGGGGGTGGGGGGTGGCGCCGTCGCCCAGATCCGATAGATCAGATCTTGGTCTTCTTCCCCGTGGTCGATGGTGGATGTTGTAGCGCCCCGAATTTCTAATATGATACCTTAGAAAATACGCGGCACAATTCCCAGCATCAACTTCAATGTAATAGTACACATAGCCCAAAAACACAGATAATTTTTATTTCAAACTTTTATTACAACAATCATTATAAACACAGCGGAATACAGAACACCTTGAATTACAAACTTTCTTTTTACAACACTTCTTTTACAAATTTACACAAAACTCTATTATATCAATTTATCTCAAAACTAACTCAAGCTTCCAAACCTCCAAGCTCTAAGCAACAACCTGTAACACATGAGGCTAGAGATGATCCCTAACCCCCAAAACTAAAAGGGTCAACCATAAAGGTGTGAGTGACATAAAAACAAACAACATAATTAAATCATAAAACACTGAGTCATCAACAACATGTATTAACAACAATAAATAATGAATGAGAAATAACAAGTAAAGCATAAAAACATCATGGAATGAAAACAACAAGTTGAGTTAGACTAAGTGTCAAGTGTAGGAAAAACAGGAAAACACAAGCATAAAACCAAGTCAAGAAAACACAATCTATATGCTGACTCTCTAATACGTACTTGTCGGATTCTATGCATTCCATAGTACATAGGTCCAGTGCAAGCCCTTAACGATCTCCACTTATAGGGATAACCCCTCATTATGCAACTAATCCTAATACGGTGATGGGAAACAAGATCCAGAATACTCCGCGAATAGGCACCACAGTCCTCGACGCGCAAGCATCATGTAAGATAGCTCAAAAACAACCGGAGAATCATCTTCCAAACCCGTGTACCCCACGAATAGGCTTGCAAAGTCCTCGACGTGCAAATACACCAGGTACATTCCGTGAATAGGCCTGCCGACCCTCGACACGCGAATGCACCCTGCATGCTCCATGAATAGACCTGCAGACCCTCGACACGCGAACACACAAATGTCCTCTCGAAACAGAACAACAAACAGTCCTGGAATGTATCCGTTGGACTAACAAAATCATGAGCCTATACTTACGTTTCCCAAGTTCCATCACATCCCCACTAGTGCCTGTCCTTAAGTTGTTTATTATTAAACCACAAAATCTCCATTTCTAGAGTTAGTGTATCCTGCCGGACTTAAATACTCAACAACAACTAAACCAAGACCTCCCAGGTCTAACTCAACAAATCTCAACTTGTCGGTTTACAGGACTCCCACTCAACTCCTAGAGATCTCAACAAGACCAAAATTCACTAATCCATCGTCAAAATGATCATAGAGAGAAACCTCTCCAATCAACAAAACCAAATCTTTATAAATTCCAAAGTTCAAATCCATCCAAGAAATATCTTGAGAACATATATTCTATAGAAAGAATCATATTTAGAATAGTAAGTTATAGATCCAAAATATTTAAAGAATAAATCATTTAAAAGAACATCAGAATAACTCAAGAAAAAGCTTCAGAACCAGTCGACTGCAAAGGGTCTTCAGTCGACTGTCCAGAGTGAAAAACTAACATCTTTAAGAAAATAAAATCTAAGTATTTACAGTCGACTGCAAAACTCACCAGTCGACTGTCCAGAGAGAAATCCAGTAATTTTTAGGAAAAATAAGTCTAAGTATAGCAGTCGACTGTAAAGGTATAGGTCGACTGTCAGAGGGAGAAATTACAATAACTTCGAGAAAGTAATCTGAGTGGTACCAGTCGACTGTCAAGAACAAAATTTCAAGAGAATTATTGAAAACAGCAGTCGGGTCGTGCCAGTCGACTGTAAAGGTCACACCAGTCGACTGTCGACCTACAGACTGCAGACTTTAGGTTGTGCATATATCAAAATTAGAGTTTTTTTTTAAGAATAAATCATACATCAGAATAACTTTGTTTTATATTCCAAAACATATCAATACCAAAATATTCAGATTTAAACTTAGCATTTGAGAAATCCAAATTCGAACAACATCTTTCACAAAATCACAAATCCCCAAATTAAATCCAAAATGTATAAATCCTCAAATTTAATCATCATAACTCAAATTCTCAAAACATGGTCCTCTAAACCATTATTCATTCTCAAAATTTCTCAACTCAATCTCAACTATTCTCTATAGTTGATTCATGAACAAAAACAAATTTACCCTTAACATGGCCAATTTGTATTCATCCAACTCACCAATAGTTCAAAAATCTCATCTTTAATTAATTAATGCATAACATCCCTCATACTCAATCAAATCAGCAATAATTCAAAGAAAATGCCTACTCACAATTTATATTAGGTTCTCCAACAAATCTAAAACCATTCACATGCAAATATCTAGGGTTCTTCTCAAAGATCCAATTTTTCATCCATCCAACATACATATTCATACCAAACCCTAGCATGCTTTCTAGCAGATAGAATTTAACATCCAAGATCCATCATATAACATTCACAAAATGAAAGAAGACAACAAATCACTCACATACAACATTCAAAGAACAAACAAAAACAAAACAACAAACAATTTACATCACTCACCTTAAATGAAGAAACCTTTCCTTCGCGAGATCCAAAATCTTCTCTTCCAATCTCCAAGAAAAATAAAAATGATAAAACTTGTGTTGTGCAGCGTATGACAGCTGCACTCCACCTTTTAAATACCCAAAATAGAGGAATTAGGGTTTTGAAACACATTTGCAAAATAATCCTTTCAAAATATAACTTTACATATATAAACCTTTCTTTATAAAGTAGTTAAAATAAGTTAAATAAATTAAAACTAAATCAAATCCTTTTACTACTGAGTTGTCCAGCTATCCAGCACGGCCCAGAAATAAGAAAAATTTGGATTTGTACTCAGGGTGGCCTTTTTGCACAAAAGCCCTTTTTTTGTAATATTTACAAATACATTATAAAATATTCGTAAAAATCCAGAAAATTCAGAAATAATATCTAATAATACATATTATATTTTTCAATAAAAATATCTGACTTTTACTTTCTAGAAAAACATTTGCACAAGATCTAACATAAATTCCATATTTGCAAAAACACCATATTTGTTTAAATCTTTACAAAATCAACTCTAAATATAATTTAAATATATTTTAATTTCAATGATGACAATGGAAAGCCCAAAAATTAGTAAAAACGAATTTTCATTATTTATTTGAGATCAAAACGGCTTTTTACATAAAAGCCCCTCTCTTTCGAGGTATTTATAAAAATAGTTTCTTTATTCAGAAAAATCACAAATAATCTCAAATAATAAATAATAATTTTCCACAAAATAATTTTACCTTTTGATCTTTTCAAGAAAATATTTTCACATGTTTTGCACATGTAAAAAGATAAATCTTCAGAAAAATATTTATTAAATCTCCCGAAAATCATTTTAATTCATTTTCTAATCTCAAAAATAGTATTTAAAAATACGGGGTACTACAGATGTGGCGTCGGCGGAAGGAACGGGAGGGTCGCATGACTCTGGGACATGGCCAGATCCACTCCTGCGATGGACCGTCGCCCTCACTCTGAGTTGGCCCGTCGCCGTCGCCTAGGGGCGCGCTGGCCCCGTCATCGAGTCGGCGCTCGCGACAGGGCGTCGTCGACGCTGTCACGCGATAGAGGACGATGAAGCGGCGCGGACGACTGGATGCCGTGGATCTCCCTAATTGGAGTTATGGAATTCGATTCTTTTGTCGTCGACGCGAAGGAACAACGTCTTCGTCGCCGTGCTGGAAGGGATGGAGGGTCGCCGCGTTGGTGGAGGAGTGGCAGGGGGGACGATGGGGAGGGGGGGCGGCGGCGCTAAGGGCTAGCCGTCGCCGCCCCTAGGAGATAGATCTAGGGTTTTGTTCTTTTTTGGGTTCGGGAGTTGGTAAGGTTGATGTTGAATCTTAAAAAAGAGTAGTTGAATGTTGTTGATGTGGTGGGTGTTGAATTTTGATTCTTAAAAGAGAGTAGTTGAATGTTGTTGATTGTTGTTGAGAAAGTCGAGAGATAGTAGAGAGAGTTGAGTGAATTTGTGAAAAGAATTGAATGAAATGATGTTGTATGTATAGAAATTGTAATTTTTTAACTTCCCAAAATACCCTCCAAAAACTAGCTAGTATAAATCCGCTGGGGGTATTTTAGTAATTTTACACACCTTTTTAATTAAAAACAAATTCTGGGAAAAAAAAGAAAAAAAGTGAAAAAAAGTGAAAAACGGTAACAGCCAACGGTCGGCCCGCGGGCCAGCCCGGGCCGGTTCAACCCGGTCCCGGGCTAGTGCAGGCCAGGTTGTTACCGGTCTTTTTACATAAATTAACGAACCGGACCGGCCCCTACTGTTGGGGCGGTCTGACCCCGGTTCAGCCCGGTTTTAGGTGGGCCAAGGACTGAGCGGGCAGGGTCGGGCCGGTCCGGAGCCAGTCCGACCCGAATGTCACCACTAGAGAGAGAGAGAAATAATTAAATAAATAAATGAGTTATTTTGGGGTGATCTGAATTTGAGTTTTTGGGGAAAACTTGTTTGGTTGGGGGGGAGGGGGGGAGGGATGTGGCGATGTGTTCTGTTAAATTAGATTTGGGCCTTTGATTTCGGGGTGCTGAAGGTAAGCCACTTGATAGCTTTCTTTGTGTTTTATTATATAGATATGTTTCCCAGATCAAAAAAACGTCTGATACCAAACTAGAGTTTTTTTTAATATTTAAAATCTGATAGTTACCCTACCCTAATATATTCCAGAATTTATAGTAAAAACTCACAGCTCAGGTTTTTCAATCTAAGACGTAGAACTTCATTAGAAATTGTGGAACTGGGTGACAGCGTTTTCCTACTCCTGACAACAACCTTTGGCAATCACGACCAGCTAAAAAATCATTCAGAAAAAGACACCCAAATTGCATTAGATATCGACTACAAATGTAACGATGCGGTAATCAGATAAGTTGTCACGCTGTTCACCAACCTTTTCCTAAGAATCCATTGATTTAGACTTGGAGATCTCGTAATTTATTCGTAACAGATTTATAAGTTTTTTTCTTTTTTTTCCTTTTGAAAAGATGGTTTCATTAACAAGAGATTAATAAAATATACTCGGTAGTGTTCTTTTTCGCCTCTTATAAGCAATTTACCTCTCGTAAGTCAACCTCTTACAAAAGTCTTTTTAGTGTTCTTTTTTTACCTCTTATAAGTGATTTTTTCCAAAATCTCTTATAAGCCTAAAAAACTTCTAATAGCCTCTTTCAAATTCTTATAAGTCTTCTATCACTTAAAAAGTCTATATTACCCCAAATACTAGTAATAAACCTACAATGCATAATACTAGGAAATTTAAGGACTTATTTAATTTTTCTTCAAATAGATCCATCTCATCTATCTTCAAATTTATACCGAAAAACATAATTCTTTTACCTCTACTTTGAGCCTCGCATTCTCAATTCGCAATTTCTGTTCTTCACTAGGAATGGCAGTATCTTTACTCATAGTAGAAAAGTCACAGTTGGGACAACATGTCTTCTCGGATTTTGTCCATCGCTGACTTAAGCAGTGAGTTCTCATGGCGCTCTTGTATTGCCTGCAAGTTACATATTCAGTGTCTCTCATATACGGTACATGAATAATATAGTATATTATCATATAGTATTCTGTAACTGCAATATCCTATATAATATTCCTTAAAAAAACTATATAATCTATAACTATTATAATGGGAGAGATGGGGTTGGTAAACAAATAAACAATTTTTTATTTTTTTGTGTATGTGTGTCAACACGTGCAGCACACGTGTTGGTAGTTTTTTTTTGTCCTTTTCATTCCTCCTCCCCGTGCATCGCACGTGCATCATACTAGTAATATATAATGTAAGAGGTTAATCCATGAAATTTGGTTCGGTTGATACTAGTATAAACTAAATTAGAAAGTAAAAAACCAAAAAATTTCATAAATTTGTGTATTATGAAGTTCTCCGATTACAGTTTGACTATTCTTTAGTGACAGATTCATATTCTTAAGCCACTTCGCTACTTGTAAATTTCCTTTTATTTTTTTAAAGTTTTGTTTTCCTGTGTTTCTACTTCTCTATCTCGGTTCCGGAATTATAATTGATGATTTACACTGATTTGTGAATTTAACTTGCCATTAAACTAGTTTATATATTAGTAATTTGAACTTATCTTTTCTTGTCCTTCATCTGACTATTTTTATACTTTGGGATAATATAGGCTCTTGTAAGAGGTGAAAAAAGAACAGAAATCTCTTATGAGAGGTTCTTATAAGAGATTATTTTTATATAAAAAGAACACCTCAAAAAGAGACTCTTACTGTAAACCTCCCATAAGAGGCAAAAAAAAGAACAGTACCTCAGAGTACTGAGCCTACTACAACAGACAAAGACAGATTTATAAATTTTCAAAGACAAAGGTTTGGAGTCTTAGGATTTTGAAATTTGGAGCTTCTTTGAACCTCATTTGCAGAGTTCAAGTTTATCAGAATTGACAAAATGGTCGATCCATACCATCAAATAATTGGGTCCAGCCTAAATGAAGTCTGATCGGGTCAGCCCAAATGCCAGTCCTGCGATGAGCATATCCGAAGGTAATTGCATATCGATCTACAGATAAAATTATGAACTTACCATGGTTTTTATGCTAAGGTGAAGTTGAAGAGTTGCGTGAGCTTGATTAGGCTCAAAGAAAGGAACTATTTGAACTACAACTAATTTGGGGGATCTCTCAACTACAATTATCGCATTGGAATGGAAGTTCAGAAAGAACGTGAAATAAATTTCAGAAACTGAGCCATTGAAGAACAAGGGAAGGACATAACAAAACATAACTGCGTAATCTGATCCACTTAATTTGTGCAGCTTAAATTACTTCATCAATGAATTTTCAATAGTATCAGTTGCATTTTGACCAGCGTTTGAAGATCATAAATCAGATTAACTAGTAGCAGGAGTCTCCAGAAATATGACACATCTTCGAATCAGCAGTATTATAAATTAAGCTCCAGAAACAAAAGCTCTTGAAGACAGCAGCTTATAACTTAAGCCGCTGCTCCCATCGAACATATTACATTGAGAATGTGCATACAGAATCTCTGAACGTATCTCAATCAATTATTGCGCCGAGTTCAGTGAACTTGAATTCAATAGAATTGATCTGTTCAACACCAAGAAGTCAATAATAAGAGCATTAACAACCAACAAGTTGAGCAAGTGTGCTTGCAATGTTCGTGAATCTGACATGCAGGATGTATCTTTTCAGAAGATAGTGCACACTGGCCATGCTCATGCTTAACCTTTTTGCAAAGTAGCTCCTTGGTTGCTTGGTTTTGTGTTATTCTCTTGTTAATGGAACAGAATGGTCGTTGATCATCTTTGGTTTGAAAAAAAAAAAATTTGTTCGCAAAGTAGGACCGAGTCCGACTGACTGAAATTCGCTCGATGTATATACACTATGGTATTACGAATCTCATGTTGTACTCTATTAATATCTGCTTACAAAAAAAAGAGCATACATACACATTGATAAAATGATATTGAATCTATATAAACATCCTCACACTGACATTCCACGGAAAAATTGCCAAAACAACAAAATTAAGATGAACAAACTAGTACACATACCTCTCAATCTATCCTCCTCTTCAAGCTCTCCCTACAGGCACAGCCTGAATCAAATTCGCAAAATAAAACTGCGTCCCAATAAACCCTCTCTTCTCCACCTTCCACCCCACCTTCTCCAACGCCGTCTCCACATCCCTTTCAGCATGCAAATATGCCCTCGTAGCCTTCGACGGCCCCGGAAACAACTCTCCTATCCTCTTCAACACATCATAATAAACCGTCTTAGGTGCATAACTCAAAACCAGCCTCCTCTCCGCCAGACTCGCCAAATGAGCAATCATCCCCTCCGCCTTCTCCTGCGGGTAATGAATCAAGACATCCAAACACACCACCGTGTCATACTTTCCATCCAAGCTCTCCAAATCCTTCACCTCAAATTCCGGCATTTTCAACCCTGCAGTCCTGTTTGGAAACAAAGTTCGAATAACTAAACTTGAACCAAAGCTAGCATACTTTTATCTCCACATGAAATGTTAATTAGTGTTTGGTTGCACATGGTTAAGAGTTAAATTTGGTAGAAGTTTATGGCCTTTGTTTCAACACAGTATCTAAATTTCTCAGTATTGATCATATTTGGAGTTAAAGTTACCTCCACTTATCTAACTACAAACTTAAGATTAATCTAACTATCTAAACTTCAATCCTCAGCCAAAAAAAAATTGAAGCCAAAAATAGAGGTACAGTTTATGCAACCGACAGGTTGCGTTCCATTTACCTCAACTTTCACAAAGTATATACACTTATTATTCCCTACCTTTTTATCTAAACAAAAGTGTAATTTCCCGAAAGGGCCTCAAACAGTCCACCAAAGTTACGCAAAATAACGCGACATACCCTGCATTTTGCAGGCTCTGCTCCGCCTTCAACTTCGCTTCCGACACCATCGCTGCCGAGATATCCGAGGCCTTCACCACCGCCCCTTCCAGCGCCAGCGGAATGGAAAGACTCCCCGTCCCACAGCCAGCATCACAGACAGTAACCCCCTCAAGAGGCCCATCATCATTCAGCATTTTAAGCGCATTCTCGACCGTCTTCGAGTGCCCCAGTCTGATATCCAGCTGAACCTTATTGACATCCTCGGTCGAATCACCGTATATTTTCTTCCACCGTTGGAACCCGGTGTTGTTGAAGTAGTTTTTTACGACTTCCTTTTCGTCGGCATTCGGTCCGAGGGATTGGGACTGCTGCTCGCGGCGGCGTTGGGGGTCTGAGAGGGAGATGGCAGCGGCGAGGGCGGCTACGGAGGTGGTGATTGCGAGGGCGGCGGGGGGGAAGTCGGCGGTGGGGAGGGCGGAGGGGGGTTTGAGGAGGCGGCGGGGGGTGGGGGCGGCGTTGGAGGAGGGGAAGGGGAGAGTGGAGGATAGGAAGGATGAGAATGCCATTTAGTGTTTTTTTTAATTTTTTTTTAAGCAGAAGATTGTGTGTTTGTTTACTGGAGGGAAAGAGAAGTAGAGGAGATTTCCGATAAGGTTGGGATGGATGTGCAGGGATCAGTCGCATTGGTATCGGGTCGGGTCTGATCGGGTCGGATAGGGTCTTCTACTATCCGGATCTGGATCCGGTTTACTACGGGTCCAAAAAATAGATCCGGGCCCGGACCTGTGAGGACCGGGTCCGTTTCCGGATCCGGGTCATATTAAAATATTCCTACCCGTTCGGGTAGGAGCAGGAATGTGAGCGGCGAGAGGAGGCGGCGAGTTGAGGATTTAGAATAGAGGAGAGAAGAAAAATACATGAGTTTTAAGTTTGGAAGAGGAAGATTTAGAAGTGAGGAGAAAGGAGGGGAGGGATGATGATAGAATATTTATTTTTATGTTGATTTTTTAGGATTTTTTCAACGGGTCCGGGTGCGGATCCGGTTTCTTTTAAGCGGACCCAGACCCGGACCCGAAAGTACAACGAGTCACATTTTAGGACCCGGACCAGGATAGGCCGGATCGGTTCCGGTCCAATGCCGAGTCCGGATCGGGTCCGGGTTTCGGGTATTTATACCAATGCTGGATGAGAGTGTCAGCGAAAAATAAATAAAAATTACATCGTTTTTTTTTATATTATCTTTTCTAGGTTAATTTAGGGGCATGTACATTGAAATATCTATAGTCGTTAGCTATTTATCCAAATTTTGAAAAAAATAGCAAAAATTATACTGCAGTCGTGGGCTATATACTCGAAATTTGAAATTTTGATGAACAGTGGTCTGCTATATTTCACAGAAGATATAGAATTTTGCAAAAAATAGCCAACGAAATATGATCTTTCTTCTACCTTTAAAAAAAAATTACAAAACGCATGGGACGAGGGATGATTCCCCGTCCCTTTTTTTATTAAAAAAATCAAAGGACAGGAAATCATTTCTCATCCCTTCAATTTTTTTTCTTTAAAAAAAATATTTGATGGACGGGAAATCATTTCCCGTCTTTATTATTATTATTTTTATTTTTAAATTCAACTGATGAGAAATGATTTCTAAAAAATAACAAAGAGTAATGCATAAAACGATGTTCAAGAAAACACAGTACACACGATGATTTCTAATGCATACTTGTCAGATTCTATGCATCTCATTCTACATAGGTCCGTTGCAAGCTCTTATCGTTCTCCACTTTATAGGGTTCAATCCCTCGTTATGCAACCTACCACGATGACTACTACGAGATTTAGACATTTTGCAAATATTGGCTCTCGCCCTTTGAATACTAGAGACCAATCTCACTCCGTGAATCATTCTGTGACCTATTTCATCCATCGTTCCAGAATACTGGGTAATGTCTCACTCCGCAGGTCATTCTGGAGACCTCATTACACAAATATTCCATGAGTGTCGCTCTCATCCCGGAATACTGGAGATCAATCCCACGGATCATTCTGTGGTCTATTTCATCCGTCGTCCCGGAATACTGGGCAACATCTCACTCCATGGACCATTCTGAAGTCCATGACTCACGTTTTCTCTCATTTCATCATATCACCATCTAATGTCTGTCCTTATGTTTATTATATTTAATTAATTAGGGTCACAGTCTCCCTAGAATTGATGTACCCCACCGAACTTAACTTTACTGAATTAAACAAAGCCTCACTAGCCCAATTTCAACAAAATCTCATTTGCCGGCATGCAAGGGTCCCACTCAAACTATAGAGGCTCAAGATTCAAAATATCATTAATAGTCCATCTACGGTCCACATCATAACTCTAAATCTCAAATCAACCTCATCTTAGTTTTTATTATAAAAACATATTCTTCATTAACCACATTCCTTTTAATCAACTATTACTGCCATGAGAACTCATTTTTATGTATGGAAACACATTTTATCTATGAAAATATAAATTTTTACAAAATCTGAAAATTATACGATTTTTGTCATTCAAAACAATGCACTCAAAAGTCAGTATCAAATTCTGGAAAAATTCATTTAAATCCAGAGAATATCAAGGAATCCACCACAAAAATCAGGACTCAAATAAATTAATTTAAAAGGTTCATATTCAACAAATTCTGAAAACTATCTTTTATTCAAAAATCTGAAAGTTACATGATTTCGTTCTTCAAAACAGTATACTCTATAGTAGATATTAAATTCTGGAAAAATCAATTTAAAATCAGTACATAACGAGGAATTCACCATAAAATCTGGATTCGAATAGATTATTTTAAAGAGTTTATATTCGCCAAATTTTGAATATTATCCGTTAACTAAAAATCTGAAAGTCGTATTTTCTTCTCCCTAATAGTAGTCCATTCAAAAACTAAAACTTAACTAAAGTTCTTACAAAAATTATAATTTGGTTTCTGACAGTGTTTATTAGCATTCTTGCAAATTTGGGATTTTAATTCTTATATTAATCTATTGTATCGATCAGTTGAACATGGTATGGCAACTATAAAACAGTAATTTGAAACTGCAAAAATACAGTGGTAGAATTTGCATATCTTACAATCTATGATTCGGATTGAGGACCAGTCAAATTTTCTAGAAACTAGACACAGTTTGCGACAATTTCTATTTAATAAGTTTTAGATAATATCATCAGTAACTGTGTCGAATTCTCGTTCCAAACTGGAGCAGACCGCAGTCCGGAGCATATAACAACTTCGAAATTCATCCAAACTCGATCAACCCACTCATATATATATTCGTTTAAACCCATATATAAATGCGTCTATATGTATACTAGAGTTCCCCCATCATAGCACACAAAATCACACACAAAAAGCACTCGAAAACACCCAAAAAAATCCAACCCAAAACCTTAAAAACAGCAAGCTGCTGCTATGTGTTGCCTTGTGGATGAACAGTAACCCTCGGGTTACTGTTTACCCGAGGCCCACAAACCCTCACCCTAGGTTTAGACCTCCTAAACCTAGCCCCTTTTGTATGTATATGTAATTTATGATGAGTTTGATCCATATTGTGCATAAAAATTCAAACTTTCAACCCATTATAAGTTCGCAAAAAAAAAGCAATGAATAATTTATCAAAGTTTCATCTTTTCTACAATTCAAATATGTTCTTCAGCCACCTATATAGATCTAAACATCTACATTCATACATAGGTTCAACAATAAAATTTTAAATCTAGCAATCATAGAAAAGGGACTCTAATACTCAAGAATAATTTATCTTTGATCAACATGAATGTTTAGTACATAAGACAACTTCAATCACCTACAAAAGTTTATGGGTTCATAAAAATTCCACAGTTAAACCTAATCTTTCATGTACAAAAATATTCATCATACAACAAGTAGATCGAATAAGAGTGTCATGTCATCAAGACTAGCTTTTATCTTATTAACATCATTCTTTATCTAACAAATCATCTCTACCATCAATTCATAAACAATCATCATAATCATGTCAATATAATCATAATTCACCAAATCCAAACCCTAGCATGATCTCTATTGTTCATGAAAGATTATTAAAAAAAAAAAGAAAACACATCAAGAGAGTAGAAGATTACCCACCTTAAAGAAGACCAAAAGAATAAACTTATAATAAGAAACGATGCTCCTTCTCATCCTTGCAAAATTGGGATCTCCAAACTCCAAGAAAATATAATTTGGGAAGAAAATTGTATTCACAAAAGTGGTGCGGCTAATTGCTGCTGTAGATATAGGCCGGGCTGTTTCTAGGGTTTAATATGAAGCTTTTACAAAAAAAACCCTTGGGAAATATTTTTTTTTATATGATCAAGTCTTCCAAATCAATTTGTTAGATCTAATCAAATCAAATTTGATTAAAAATCTACCTCCAATCCCTCTAAATCTAGCCGGACTCTAAAGCAGTCCAGAAATTCGTTTCTTTCCAAAAATTGCCCCTGAGTGGCGATTTTACAAAAAAACCCTTTACTTTGAGATATTAAATATGCCGAAAATTATTCGTAAAATTCTAGAAACTTTATAATTATTATCTAAAAATGAATATTAGGTTTTCAAATAAATTTTCTTACTTTTTATTTCTCAAGAAAAATATTTACAATAAAGTCTCCAACAATTTCAAAATTGCATATATATTTATTTCATTAAATCAATTAAAATCAACCACATATGGAAAAAATCTAATTTACTAAATCCTTCTAATGAATAGTCGCCCCTAAATCTAGTCCATAAATTTTCAGTTCAAATTTCACCTATAAACAACTTTGCACAAAAACCATTTTCTTTAGAAGTATTTACAAAAATAGTTTCTTTATTCAGAAAAATCCCAAAATTTAGAATATACTCGATTATAATTAGGAGAATTTATTCAGAAATTCAAAAGTAAAGATTTGCATCTCAAAAATATTTGCATGTGTGAAAAATGTCAATTTTATAAAAAAAAATAATCAAAATAATTAAATAAATTGATTAAAAATTATTTATTAATTCAAAATAAAATATTTAAATTTCTGGGGCTTTACAAGAACAACGAGTTTAATTCAAAATTTTCAAAGAAGATTCGTTGTTCCCAACGGTGAGGACATTTATACTAGACTCGCTGTTGGGAAGGGCGAGGATGTAGGAAATTTTACATTGAGTGAAACATTCTATTGAACTTAGTGAATTTTCGAAAAAAATACATAGAATTTTTATTCGAACTAAACTCGTCATTCCCAACAGCGAGTTTAGTGTAAATGTCCTCGCCGTTGGGAACAGCGAGTCTTCATTGAAAATTTTGAACCAAACTTGCTATTTCCAACAACGAGTCTAGTATAAATGTTCTCGCCGTTGAGAACAACGGGTCTTCTTTGAAAATTTTGTACTAAAAATTAACACTAAACACACTGTGTCCCAATAGCATGGATGAAACAACTAAACTTGTGGTTGGGAACAACGACTTTAGTTATTGAGTCCATTAGCGCAAATACTTTTGCAACTGTCCAATAAGTGCAAATAGTTTGAAAAATTGGCATATAAAAAAAATTCTTTGAACTAGTGTATGTTATTAAAAAAAATCTTTAAAAAAAGAAGAAGAAGTTCAATAAAACAATAAAAAATAAGAGATGAACTAGCGTATGTTTAAAAAAAAATCTAAAAAAAGAAGAAGAATGAGTACAACAAAACAAAAAAATGAACTAGTAATATATTTACTACTACAATCTAATAAAGATAAAAAGATGAGAATAATAATTATTCTAAAAATTAAACAAATACAAAAATACCGTATAAGTGTAGAATGTATGTTTAAAGACTGAGAGTAAAGAAAATGCAAGCAAAGCACATAAAGAAGTTAATGAAAATCCAGCATGCTAGTGTTACTACTAACCATCCAACTATTGAAAAATATTGATTTTATAACTCTTCCTTTTCTAAAAAGTGAAGAGATATGAAAGAGACAGAGAAAGAGAGAGAGAGAGAGAGATGGAAAAGTGAAGAGATGAGAGAGAGGTAGCAATAAAGTGAGGATGAAATTTTTTGGAGGAAAAAAAAATAGTTTTGAGGGAAAAACTTTGGAGAGAAAATGTTTTTTTGGAAGGATAAATGTGAATCATTGATTTTGTTTTAATCGAAGAAAAGCCACTTGATAATTTTTTAAATTGAATTCTGATTTATTATATAGATTATTACTATTTATTAAGAAAAATTCCCCTGGTGTCTCATGTATCCAAAACCCTTTCCGTCCATCTATCTAATTATTTATTTATTATTACATCTCCATCACCAAGTCCATCACCGTCCCCATCACAGTAATTTATTAACTCCTATACTCTGTCTTGAGCATTAATTATGTACTGTTAGGGGGCATTTGGTACGTGGTAATGTATAAGGGAATCTAGGTTTACCCTCTTGATTACTTGGTATGGTAAGACATAGGTATAGTTTTGTAAATAATCTTAAATTCCCAGGGTTATCAAAATAATTAGATTGGAAGGATAAACATTCCCCTTAAAAAGGATGGGATTTGTGGATTCCTCCACATAAAAAATGAGTGAGATTATTGCATATCCAAAATATCCCCCACCCTCCAGATTTCTGGCTTATCATATAACCCGCTTTTGTTCCCTCCAACCAATTTCTGGCTCTTCTTCCCCACCTACCTCCGGCCATTTCCGGCGACCTCCCTGTTCGTCGATCTCCCGTCGTCAACCCCCCTTCGTCGGGGTCGCAAACCCTAGCACGATCGGGACCAGGGTCACCATCGCAAATCCTAGCACGACCTTCTCGGGAAGCGGGAGGTCGCCCCTCCCCATCGTGCCGTACACATCGCGTCTAACATACGCCGCATACTTCTTCTCCATCTCTGAGATGGATTCCGAGGAGTCGAGGTCAGGTTTGTAGAGAGGGCGGCTGTCCTTGTCGGCGGTGGCAGCGTCGGAGTTAATGACTTTATGCTCGGGCGCCATCGGAGAAGTTGGAAACCATAACCCTACAAATTTTGGGGGGTTGTAGGTGAGGTCATCTGAGATTTTTTTGAGTGGAGACAAAGGCATCAGAACAAAAATAATTGTAGGTGTTGTTAATTATTAATTTAGGGTAAATAATGGATTCTAGTTGTAATAAGCTGGGTTTAAAGGATTTATTATTAAAGTTTTATAAGATATATATTAGTATTGCTTTTGCACATGCATGCATATACATCAATTACTAAATTAGATAACTTTTATATTTATTTATTTCTAAATAAAGCCAAAAGGGTATTTTCGATAATGTCTACTATAGAGATGGATTGATGGGAATGAATTGTTCTATACCAAACACGGTAATAAAGTATTCCCAGGCATGTAATGTCGTATACCAAACACAGTATCGCAACATTCCCGGAAATTTTCATTTCCACCCTCATATTCCTCAGAATCTACTAATTCCTGGGAATTCTCCAATCCGCGTACCAAATGCCCCCTTACTGTGTGTTTATACACTGTTGGATGGATGGATCAACAACAGAGTTGAAAATTTTGGTTACTTGTTCTACAACTTTGGAGGTTTGGGTTTGGGGCTCGCCATGGGCCCTAACCCGACCCTGACCAGGTTCGCAAACAAGTGCACCGCCCCGTCACACCCCTCTCTCATCTTTGGCCCTAAAATAATCATGTCCAAACATCACCCCCCTCCCCCTGGCCACAACACCGCCCTCGCCATGTTGATATCCATCCACGCCGATCAAGCGAAAGTTGTGCCCCACATCCACCTCAATCAAGTCTCTGTACCCCCCCTCCCCTCGTAGAATGCCGCCAGTGCCGACACCATAGAGAATGGTACGAGCATCACCCGTGCCTCCTCTTCTGCCAACACAACGTTCCTGTGCTTTTGGCGGGGGATTTCGCGGCCGTTTTTTGTCTGAAACCCGGGCTGGCCGCAAAAGTCGTCGAGGCAGAGGATGAGGGAGTTGGTGGTGTTACGAGTTAAGTTGGCCATGTGAAGAGCGGAGGCACCTAAGAAGGTGTCGATTTTGATGATGGTTTGGTGTTGAACAGCAGAGACGAGGTCGCGAAAGAAAGGGTTGGTGGGGCCCCAAATGTAGGGCCGGCGGTTGAGGAGAAGGGGAGAGGTGAAGTTTGTGTTAGGTAATCTGAGGATCTAGTTGAGTCTTTGACACAATCAATACAAATCATGAAGCAAAACTAGATCACACCAATCATACAAAGCACACAAGAATTATCTTGATTGGGGATTTCGCCTTAATCCGGGGGAGTAAAAACCGAGATGTTATTTCAACTAGAGAAAATACAAGAATATTACAATTTTCATCATGACCCTCTCTCAAGCCTAATTGGAACTAGGTTGCTGTCTACAATGGAGAAATCTCTCACCCTCTCAGATGAAGTACTCACTTTTTCTATTCGGCACTCAATAGAATCATATCATTCTAGGAGTCATTTACATTGTATTTATAGATCTAGAGAAACACTAGTTTACATATCTTGATACAATAGCTATCTGATGTATACTGAAGAGATAAACATACAATTAAAGTCGTACAATCTAATCAGAAGACGAAGTGGGCTTCAACCGGCACCCAAAATTCCCTCAACATCGCGGATGGTCGACTGCACATAGTTGCGATCGACCGCAACTCCCAGACCATTGACCCAAGCACGGTCGACTATCCCTTTCTCTGTGGGCTACTGCTACTGCTGACTGTTTCTCCTTTTCTTTGATCCTTCGCTTCGAACCTTCTACTTGTATCACCATCTTCTCTTCACACCGAATAAGTATGCAAGACATAAAATCCAAAAATCTTCACCTTGGATTGCATACTCATGAATCCACACCTGTGTGATTTAAAACTCTTCTAAACCATTCTTCTCCGCTTTATAAACAACATGTTTCTATGAATTCTCCTGCTAGTTGAACAAACCTCCACATGCTTTCTTCCAACTGTATGCCCCCTCAAGGGCACACTCCTGTAGATGGAATCATGGAGGTGTCACCCTCCACACGAACTCCACCTACATCAAGGCTCTCTCTACCTTCCAACGATATTCAAACGTTGCAGTCCCACTTCGGTAATTCCAGTGACGACTTACTAGATGATGCTTTAGAAACAATGGGCTTACATACACTCAGTCGAGTTTTCCTGCTCCCACAAAGCTTGTAGTGGTTGTGCTGACCAAGCCCAATTCACCTCTTACCCTTCATTACCTTACAACGATTATCCCAAACTGTCAAAATTCTACTTTGAGCTGTGTACTTGCAGCCATAAGCTTCAAAAGTCTCCAAGGATATCAGATTCTACTATATCGAAGGAATATGCACGACCTCTTCTAGTGTGAACCTTTACCATCTGACGTCTCTAATTCAACTGTTCTCTCACCCGCTACTTTACAAATCTTACCACTTCTTGTTCTCACACTACGGCCTGTTGACGACTTGTAAATAGAAAACATCTCCATCCCGGAGCAAATATGAGAAGAACTTCTTAAATCAAGACACCAACTTAAATCCAAATCTGAAGAACTTGAAACAAGAAGACATAGATAATCAAGCGTAACTGGTTTACCTGAATCAGTTGCGCTGACTACATGAGCTTGTTCATCTTCTTTAGTATCACTCTTCTAACTCAACCACTTTCGACAGTCTCTATTGTAATGCACAACTCCTCTACAATAGTGGTAACGAATCTTACCCTTATGTACTACATCCCTTCCAATTGAAGTATCACCATCCACTGCAAAATACCCTGCAGAAATAAACTCTCCTTTATGAGTCTCCTGTAACATCCCGAATACCAAAATACGGTAATCCGTAGCTCAACAGGATCTACACTTCACTTCGTACAATTTTACAAGGGATTTTGAAACTTTTATTACATCATTGTTCTTTTACATCAATAACGCAGCGAAAAATAAATGAAGTACAACATGATAAATATACAATTTCAACAACTTGAACATGTAACTAATCATCAACATCAAATTCATCTCTATATCTCCTTGTAAGATCGGTCTTGTATATGAAACTATGGGCACGTCAGTTGCTTACAACCGATGCAATGTTACAAATAGCGATCCTCTCTGTGTTGTATTATAACAAAACCTCTTACTTTAACAAATCACAAACTTGAATGCATATAAAAGTGTAAAGAGTGAATACCCTAGATATGTTAGTGTATGACATGACTTAATGCCTAATGCAGGCGTTATACTACAATGACACTAATGCATACTTGTTCGGATTCTATGCATCTCATACTACATAGGTCTGAGGGCAAACACCTACGTACTCCACACTAAAGGGTTTAATCCCTTGCCATGACAAATACCCAGTAATAAAACAAAGTTTAGACATTCCACGAGTACGGATTCCAGTCCCGGAGATCCACCGCCCGACTATACAGAATCCTCGTCGTGCGAACATCCCGCAAGTGTCCCTCTAGCCCCGGTATACACATATACACTGGAGTACGGCCTACTATCAGTCCGACTATTCATGATCCCAGAACCCACCGTCCGATCAATCATAATTCCGGATTTAATTAAGGCTCGCCTCCATCACAAGCAACCACAGTTCCGGAATCCACCGCCCGACTGGGTCTATAGTCCCGGAATTCACCACCCGACTATATAGAAGCCCTCCACTTATGTTTGCCCAAGTTTATTACATATTCACTTAGTGCCTAATTCTTAAGTTTGAACATGAATAAATAATACTACCTAGAGCTAGTTTACCCTCCTGCCGGTCTTACACAAAATACCGAGAATGACACCCTTATTGGCCACTTCTCAAAGATCAATTATTCATTACCATTACTTTTGTCGGTATCTGGGTATCACTATGCCTCTAGAATCAACATCTTTTCATGTTCAACAATTTGGGGTACTCATCCCCTTATAATTCATATTCTCAAATTTCATGTATTCATAATTTATTCAAATTCTTTCATGCATTCTTATTCATTCATCAGTAGGTACAATCTCAACCTACTCATTTTCTCAAACACTTTTCATATTCATCCAAAACTATCTTGAATCAAGTTAATTAAGATTAAGATATAATCTCTTAAAAATTTATCTTTGAAAATCAATCTCATCATCTTGCTTTGATTTATTTTGAACTAATCTTAACATCTTAATCCTATATATATATGTCTTTCTTAAGTTCACATTTCATCTACTCATGAACATGATCTTTACTTTCCCAAAATATAACTTAAAACAGCGAGAATATATTTTCAATCAAGTCGTTTAAGTAACATTGCAAAACAGTAAATTCAAAGTTAGAAAACTGCATTTCATGCTATTTGTAAAAATCATAGAAAATTGTATACTTCACGAAACTTAGTATTCTTTATATCGAACTGAAGGTATACATGTCTACTTTAATTTTGTAGTTATAAGTTTTCTCGAAATACCATATCTATAACCCTGAATTCTTCAAAATATACAGTGGGGTCGAGATATTGAAATACTGCTACTATACAGTCTTGTAAAATTCATATAAAATCTAATTCTTTATAAAAATTTGAGTTCTTAGACCTTTTAGAAAGGTTAACGTGTCTACTATAATTTCTTAGTGCTGACTTTTCTCAAATTATTTCATTTACAATGCTGAATTAATCAAAAACCGAAAGGTGTGCAGAATTCCTGCAATCAGCCAACTACTAACCAGTTTTGAGTTTAGAATTTATTAAAATAGTAAACGAACTCCAAATCTTATGAAATTTTGAAGGGATGCTACTGACATATACAAGATGCTTCCCAAAAAAGTTTTAGTTCTAGATTCCAACTATTTTATTAGATATGATGGTCTGAAGTGTAAACAAATTTTAAAACAGTAACTTTCTTTGCATGAATTAGTAACTTTGTGTACAAATCTATTTTCATATTATTTAATCTAATCAAGATGTACTACCATGCAATTAAACAACATCAATTCAACTTATCTTCATAAAATCTTTCAATTAGCATGTGATATGGGTCAAATGACATGGCCTCTCCTGGGCCATCAGATCTCCTCAAAACCCGCTCTTCCCTGATCATCAAGTCAACAGAAGTCCAACGCGCTGTTACCGCCTCAGGCCCACAGGCAAATGGGTCCGACCTGGCCTGCTCAGGTCCAGTCTCATTTGCCTCTGCCTATAAATACAAGACCGCATCCTCACTGCAGAAGGTAATCTCTCTCTCTCCACCTGAACCATAGCTGCCCAGCACCTTTCTCAGTGACTGACTAGATCGTCGGAGGGTCTGTCGCCGGGACTTCTCCCGGTATCTCTAGGCAGTGTGCAGGTACAAAAGACCGAGCCGAGCCGAGCTGTCAAATCCGAGCTGAGGGCCCGGGCCTCTACCTCTCGGCTCCTATCCCCGAGCCTCTCCCGCTACCCAGGGTCGGACCGACGCCAGTACCTACGGTTTCCCTTCCACAAAATTACAAGAACTCACACCTGGTGCAGCCACACCCCAAAAAAGAACCGCATCAGGTTGGCAACGTCTGTGGGAAGGTTCCTTAGAAGTACTTTCGTCCTTCCGAGCCCAGCCAAAGTCATCACCTCGGGTCCGAGCCCTTCCATCGCTCCCAAAGCCCGGAGGGCCGTCACTTCGGCACGACATCCGAACCCCCTACATCATAGCCGCGTGAATGACCAGGGTTCCAAACAACCTCGGGTCAACCATGCGGCCCGACCTTCAAGTGCGTCTAATTTGTGCCGTGTCATCTCGGACAGGCAGGCCAACCGGACGAGGGAAGAGGCTGCTTCCAACTCGGTCTCGAACCATCGTCGACAGCCTTCCTAGGTGCGCGATCCCACGCAGGACCCGGTGGGGCAAGCCCCCGTCACAAGGGTCGAATTCCAGAATTTTTGGGACGGGATTCTCCAAGCCATCCGAGGCAGCTAGACCACCGAGGTCTGCAATAGTTTCGACCCCCGGTCAGGGACAGGAGTCGGCGAGTCTCCATACCCCATTAGAACAATAAAACTACTCCTCAAAGGTTGTTAAACTCAGTCTTCGGGGGTGGGGGGCTCGTGATATGGCTAAAAGTATGATTAAATTGGGATCGTTCAAATCAGGAACGAATCCTAAAGCTATCAGGGGTAAAACGGTAATTTCACCTACAAACTGGTCCTAATTGGGAACTGGATCTTTCTTCAAAGCCCAATAACCCAAAAATTGATCTGCCCTACTGGGTCGGGGTGACAATCCATTACAAACCAGCCCGGGTCATTTAAAGAGTAATTCAAATTCATGAGTATCTTTAAGAGACGGTTTAAACAAAATCTCTTATCATGAAATGATTTAAACTCTACATCTTATCCAAAAACACCGGGACATAAGGATAAATGATTATCTCTAAACTGTCTCTATAAATACCCCTCTCCACCCACCATAAAAAAAAGTAATCAATATTTTTCCACATAAAGCTCTTTCATATTACTGACAAGAGCGTCGGAGAGTTTGTCGCCGGGATTCATCCCGATGTATCGAACTTTTTTTTGCAGGTCAACGGCGGCGGCAAAAAACCAGTCAAACACCGGTGAAAGTCAACATGTTTGCCTTTATTGTTTCCAAAAGAATCCACAAATGCATCTGTTTGCTCCCACGCCAAACCAGCAGCAACATTACTAATTACCAGAATAACTCTCAAAGTTTAAATCTATTTACGACATAATTATTTATAAAAGTGACATTCATATAAAATAAAAAATGGTGTCACCAAGGGCAATTTGTAAAGAGTATGGTAAGAGTTTATGATGGGTAAAGATAGATCTCAAGTTCACGATCAGACTACGTCGTCTTTACTTTAAAAAAATAAAAAAATAAGAACGTATATCGTACGTGTAGATGTCTAGTTATTATTAATTAAACAGGAAAAGAAAGTTTGAGTGTAGTTCACGAAGGGGATTTTGTTTTTGATTTTTTTGGATTTTGTTTAGTTTATAAATTTGGATTTGGGGGTTTGATTAGTGACTACCGGGCTACAAGTAGTTTAAATTGAAAAGAAGAGGTTAACTGTTAGGAAATTATGAGGAACTTGTGGAGTGTATGATACAATCAACACAAAACCACCAAGCAAGACTAGATCACACCAAACACACAAGCACACAAGAGTTGTCCCGGTTGGAGCTTTCGCCTTAATCCGGGGAAGGAAGGACCAAGATATTATTCAACTAGAGAAGATACAAGAATACAATTCTTACCGCGACCCTCTCTCAAGCCTAATGGAACTTGATGCTGCTTACAATGAAGAACTCTCTCACCCTCTTAGATGAAGTACTCTCTTCTTCTATTCGGCACTCAATAGAATCATATAGATCTATGAGCCATTACAATTGTTTATATAGATCTAGAGACAAACTTTAAGTTAATCTCTTGTTACAACAACCATTGGATATTCCTAAAGAGACAACCCTACGATAAGAGCCGTCAGATCTAACTTGAAGAACAAGTTGGGCTTCTCACGAATCACCAAGATCCGACCCAATAAACCCATCAGCACCGTGACCGGTCGCCCACACCCCCAAGGTCGATCGACCGTCCCCCTCTTGGGACTCCTGCACCCTATGACCAGTCGACCGCAGCCTATGACCGGTCGACTGCCACTTCTTTAATTACAGCCGCTGACTATTTCCTTGCCTCCATTCCGTCTCCGATCTTTCAATTCCTCCATCGTCTCATCATCTTCTTATCCAATCTCATATGCAAGACATAAACCCAACAATCTCCACCTTGGATTGCATACGCATGAATCCATACTTGTGGGATTAAAACTCTCCTAGATCTTTCTTCCCCGCATTGTAAACAACATGTTTCAATGGATTCTCCTGCTAGTTGAACAAATCTTCACATGTTTTTCTCCAGCTGTATGCCCCCCTCATGGGCACACCCATGTAGATGTAATCATGGAGGTGCCACCCTCCACACGAACTCCACCTACACCAAGGCTTTCTCCACCTTCCAGCGGTATTCGAATATTGCAGTCTCGCATCGGTAATTCTAGTGACGGATTACTAGATAACACTTTAGAAACAATGGGCTTTCATACACTCAGCCGAGTTTTCCTGCTCCCACAAAGCCGGTAGTGGTTGTGCTGAACCTGTCCAATCCCCCTCTTACCCTTCATTACCTTACAACGACTATCCCAAACTGTCAAAACTCTACCTCAAGCTGTGTACCTGCAGTCGCGAGCATCAAGAGTACCCAAGGATATAAGATTCTTCTGTATCGAAGGAATATGCATGACCTCTTCTAGTGTGAACCCTTTACCATCTGGTGTCTCCAATTCAACAGTTCTCTCACCCACTACTTTACAAACCTCACCACTCCCCGTTCTCACACTATGGCATGTTGATGACTTGTAAGTAGAAAACAACTCCCTCTCGGAGCAAATGTGAAAAGAACTTCCTGAATCAAGATACCAACTTGAATCCACATCTAAAGAACTTGAAACAAGAAGACAACAATCAACATTATTACTTGACTCAGTTGCGCTGACTATATGGGCTTATTCCCCTTCTTTAGTAGCGCTCTTCTGACTCAACCACATGTGATAGTTTCTCTTGTAATGCCCATACAGTAATGGCAATGAATCTTTCCCTTGTGTGTTGTATCCCTTCCAATTGAAGTATCACCATTCACCGCAAAACACCCTAAAGAAGTAGACCCTCCTTTATGAGTCTCCTTTCTTAGTTCATCTTCCTTCAGACCCTTAATCACCCCGGCTACAGTAAGTGTCTCCTTGGCCGATTTTCCATGTAGCATGGTAGTTATCAAGTGATCATAAGAAGTTGCAGTGAATATATCAAGTTGAAAGCTTTATCCTCTTCGCTAATATCATCAGCAGTAATTGCCTTCAGTTCATATATTACTTTATTAAACTCCACAATATGATCTTGAAGATGGGTACCTTCCTTCATTGAGAACCTAAACAGCTTTCTTTTCCAATACATCCGATCTAGCAACGACGATCCCGAGTAGTCAGTTTTGAGTCTCACCCATAGACTCGCCGCACTTTTCTCCTCAAGGATATTACACTTGACTTCGCCCACCAATTGCAACCGGATTAAACTCAAGGCCTTCAAACAAATCTCATCCCACTTCTCTTACTTCATGTCGGTTGGCTTCTTCTCTTCTAGGGCAAAGTGCAAGTCCTTCTGAACCAAAACATCATACATATCCACCTTCCATAGATTAAAGTTGATCTTACCATCAAACCTCTTGATCTTCGTCTTTTGATCTGCCATCTCTAAGGAACTCGAACAAACCCACGAATCCTGATTACTCTGATACCACTTGTTAGGAAATTATGAGGATCTTATTGAGTCTTTGACACAATCAACACAAAACCACCAAGCAAGACTAGATCACACCAAACACACAAGCACACAAGAGTTGTTCCGGTTGGAGGTTTCGCCTTAATCCGGGAGAGGAAGAACCAAGATATTATTCAACTAGAGAAGATACAAGAATATAATTCTCACCATGACCCTCTCTCAAGCCTAATGGAACTTCATGTTGCTTACAATGGAGAACTCTCTCACCCTCTCAGATGAAGTACTCTCTTCTTCTATTCGGTACTCAATAGAATCATATAGATCTATGAGCCGTTACAATTGTTTATATAGATCTAGAGACAAACTCTAAGTTAATCTCTTGTTACAATAACCATTGGATATTCCTGAAGAGACAACCCTACGATAGGAGCCGTCAAATCCAACTTGAAGAACAAGTTGGGCTTCTCACGAATCACCAAGATCCGACCCAATAAACCTATCAGCGTCACGACCGGTCGACCGCACCCCCAAGATCAGTCGATCGTCCCCCTCTCGAGACTTCTGCACCCTATGACCAGTCGACCGCCACTTTTGCAATTACAGCCGCTGACAATTTCCTTGCCTCCATTCCGTCTCCGATCTTCTCGATTCCTCCATCGTTTCATCATCTTCTTATCCAATCTCGTATGCAAGACATAAACCCAACATTAACAACTATTGAAATTTTTTCCCGATTAACAAGAATTAATAAAATAAATTCTAAACTATACATGATGTGAACTTATATCCCAATTTATACATTACTACATGCTACGTCAACCCTCATTGATTTATTTTTACTTCTAATTCTATTGAAATAACCTACAACAAGCTCATATTTAATCAATAATTATCTCATGTTCATTAAAGAGAGAACTTTAAACCCTAATATGATTGTCTCCTCGTATTCCTTTGTGATTCTTTACCATAAAATCTTTAAGAAAATGGCTATTGGTATACTTGTATATGTGTGTATTTATGCATGATACGTAGAGAAGTGGTGTGTTTGAAAAAAATGTACGAGTTATGAAAATGTTTATGCAATGAATAAATATATGCATATGATATTAAAATAAGCTTCATTTAAATCTATATGCATATGATGCGTAGTACATTTTGTTTGAATATTTTTCATTTTTAGCTATTTTTAAGATGAGTAAAAATGTATGGAAGACCGATAAATTTGTTTCTTTGAACAATGAATTCAAGTTGAGTTTGGGTAATGTGTATTTAAGGACCCGGGATTTTTTTTCTTGCTTAATTACACATGCTATTGTGCTATTTAGTTCAATGTGGTCCTACCATTTAAAGAAGGAAAAAAAAATTAAATAGGCGCGATATGGCATTGGTTTCTATGTTGTATGTATAATTTAGGATTTATTTAATTAGTTCATGTTAAGAATTAACTCACTACTTTTGGTTGACAAAAAGTAGATGTATTTTATATTTACTTATAGGATTAAGATATTGGATGCATAGTTTTCGTGTAGCTTTTTCCTCGTTCGTATAATTTAAGTGGAGGTTGCAATACTAGTGCCGACGCCAATTAGTTGGGGAAAAAATTTTGTTGTTGCTGGTGCTACAATACTAGTGACGTGGGATCCAACAATAATAGGACGGCACTAAGTCAATTATTGAATTTTATTTTTTTTGAGAAAGAAGGTGATCGCGTCACCGCTTCATTAATAAAATATTAACGACACAAGTATTACAAATAGATAACATCTATCTGTTCCTAGAACGGAATCACAGAAAACAATTACTCAGTTAAGCCTAAAACATTAACTAGTCCCTCTCCTAGCTAAACTTATATACGATCCCACCTGTAATCTGTTCTCCCTCCTATCAGATGTGACGCATGCAAACACATGTAAGTCAATTATTATTATTTTTTAGGGTAAAGGTGGAATAACGCCAGCATGTTTTATTAATAAGAGATTAATAAAACAATCCCGACGTACCGGGGGAAAATACAAAAAATAACAGTGCAGAAAATAGAACATAACCCCCCAACAATACCCTGGGGGGTGGGTCCAACCAAAAGTACAAAAGTACAACCAAAGGTACAAAAGACCGAAACAAAATACAAAATAGAGCTAGCAGCGGAATGTGGGTTTCCCAATTGTATCATGTTCCCTGTGAGTATCAAGGGCACCTACCCCTCAGTCTAGTGTCGGTCCAAACTCGACCTCCTCATCATCGAATTCCTTCACCTGGAAGATTCTTGCAATCCTCCCTCTTGCTCCTGTTGCAGCAGCAAGCATCCTTCATTTCGAGGTGAACAGAGGCAAATTTGGGGCCAACCCACAATTCCTCGTATTCGCTGGGGTAGTCACATGTCCCTAAGGCCCGTAATACCTCTACCATAGTTGCCTTACTCCTTTGTCAATAAATGAAAAGGTGATTCAGATTCTCCGTATGTACGTTACAGAATTCACAGTTGGTCGCGATCTGGGGTTGTCTTTTGGCAAGGTTCTCTCTGGTGAGGATTGCATTATTGAGTACTAGCCAGAGGAAGACCCTAACTTTAAAGGACATTTTGGCTTTCCATAATACCTGTGCCCAACTGGGTCTACATCCTCGATAGTGAATGCAATGATACAGAGACCTAACAGTGAAAGCTGCTTTGGTCTCTAGTCCCCAGCGCATCTGGTCTGGGCCTTGAGCGCTCATCGCCCCGCTCCGTGTAATGTGTGTTTGCAGTTCATTCAGTCGTTGCTATAACCCTGGGCTTAGAGGTCCTCGAAAAGACGGTTTTCAATTACCCCTCTTCCATGTCTTGGCCACAGATGCATTCAGGTGAGTCGTTTTCTCATACAAATTTGGGAAAGTCTCCTTAAGGGTATGGACACCAGACCATTTGTCCCACCAGAATCTGGTGGACCATCCATTACCAATAGCCGATGTAACTGCTGAGTTGAAAGGCCCGCTTGCTTTGGCAATCCCTGTCCAGAAGCGAGAAACTCTAGACCTAACCCGGAAGCCTAACTTCTCGTACCTTTCCCCCTAAGGTATGGTTGGATGAACTCCTGCCATCCTTCCCTGCTGTGGTGGAAGACCTTCCACCGCCATTTTCCCAGTAGGGCAAGGTTCATGTCTCTCAAGTCGATGATGCCTAGCCCTCCATGTTTCTTCTTCATGCATGCAATAACCCACTTGATCAGGTGGTATCCCCCTATTCGAGTCCGCCCCTTTCCAGAGAAATTATTTTCGGATTCGGTCAACCCTTTGGATCACCCACTTAGGCAGCTCAAAGAACGATATGTAGTAAATGGGCAGATTAGACAACACCGAGTTGATAAGTACCACTCTACCCCCGACGGAAAGCGACTTTCCTTTCCATTCCGACAATCTGTCATCCACCATGTCTATGATAGGTAGCCAGTCCGTCTTGGTAAGCTTCCCTGGTCTGAGCGACAGACCTAAATATTTGATTGGAAAATCGTCTTTCATACAATTCAGTATGGTGGTAAGGTCCTGCGCTTCTACATCGGAAAGTGCAATCAGAATCAAAGCACTCTTGTGGAAATTAATCCTGAGACCTGACCAGGCTTCAAAACAGTAGAGGGCTCCTTTAAAGCAAACTGCTTCTGACCTGTTCCCGTTATCAAATAGGAGGGTGTCATCAGCATACTGAAGAATCGTGCACCCTTGATTAGAGGTGCTGCTACCCACAGGTTTTATCCAACCTTTTCTCCAACAGTTATCTAGCATGCCCCTCAAAATGTCTGCTACGATAATGAATAGAAGAGGTGACAGCGGATCCCCCCTGCCGAAGTGTAATACCCCGATTTTCATTTATGAAAATTATTATTTTATTTTTGCACGTATTGTGCATGTGCAATTTTTTGTAGTATAAAATTTTATAATTATTTTCATTAGACAATGAGTATATATATATATATATAGGGAAAAGGGGATATGAGCAAGTGATGAGGTGGCATGCATGTGATTGTGAAATTCTAAAAGTGGTTAGATACTCAATGTATTCCATCCATGCCACCTCATCATTTGCTCATTTATTAAATGAGCAAGTTGCTCATATCCCTTTTACCCATATATATATATGCGTATGTGTTCTCTAATTATTTTTATAAAGGCTCATTTTCTTCAAATAAGCATAAGTCCTTTTTAGCCCAAATCTAATTTATTTTTGTAAACCATTATTTGGCCCATTAAATAAAGCCCATGAGCTATTTCCTTTTATTACAACTTGTAATGTAGACTACTTTTATAAGATTATTTTTATAAAAAAAACAACTTTTTATATGGAGAACTAATGAATGCACGTGCATTGCACGTACACGTGCATGAAGCACACTTTGGGGCCGGTTTTGAAAGGGAGGGAAAAGGGAGAAAAAAAAGAAGTGGAGTTGTGGGTGGTAGTTGTTTGGATCATGGTTGGTTACTACAACTTCCCATTAAATCCTAGCCTTTTATCTTTAACTCCTAGATTAATCCCAGCCCTTCATTGGCTCCAAATTTTAGTATAAATACCCCCCCCCCCCCAAGCCTAGTTATTCTTGCACTCTTCATTCTCCAAAAAACCTATAGTAGAAAATACATTTGTTAGTAGTACATTATTAGAAGGAAGTGAGATAAAAGAATGAGAGTTTGAGTGTGAGTGTGTGCTTGCAATCAAGGAAGGCCGGCATCACCTAGGAGGGCTCGGGATTGCAACTTTGAAGGCTCAGTTTTGCACATCAAGGAGGAGGAGGAACGCTCTTTTGGCAAGCTCGCGAAGGACTCTTTTGTTTAAGAGGTGTTGCAAAATCTTTTCTCTCCAAATAAGGTGGGTTATTTTTTATATTTCTAATTAGATATCATGCTAAGGTTGATTGAAACGATAATGCATGAAAGAAACTAAGAAGAGTACACTTAATTGGAAAAAGGGCTTATTAGTTGATTGAATTGATGTTAAATAGATTGCATGTTATTCTGTCATGAATCTTAAGTTGTATGTGAATTATTTGTAGCCATGGAATGCGTGAATTAAAATTTGTTATTAGTATCAAAACTAAGTACAAAATCTAGCAGATGAAATTGTTGATTTATATGCTTAGATGGACTTTCGTGATAATGTTTAGAATGAGTAACTTAAAATATGTTTTTGAGTTTATAAAAGAAAGATAAACAAGGAATTAATATAGGAAATATTAATATTAAGTCGTATGAGAAATGTCAAATGAGATATGGTAGTAGTAGTATACAATTTAAATTAATTGTATGAAAAATATGTGTTTAATTACTGGAAAAAATTATTTTTAAATTACTGGAGTATCAAATATTATTTAAATAGATATTCTGGAGATTTACAAAAATTTTAGTGAAAGCAAAACTAAAATAAGAGCTTTTGAACACCGAAATGTTCTAAATGAACAGAGAATTGATTGAAATAAAATACGAGTTGTAGTCAAGACAACTTGAGCCTATAGCTCAAGTGGTCGGTGAGCTCTTTAGCGCTACAGTAGTGTGCGGGTGTGTTGGGTTGAGGTCAATGGTTCGATACTTGAGACCACCATTCTTTTATGTGCGTTTTAAATTAAATTAGTTTTCAGACCGAGAGCATATAGCTCTATGTCTTCTCTTTATATCGTTGAGCGCAAAAGGCCAGATGGCTAGCGCGTGTGGCTGTCTTCTTTTGGGTCATGGGTTCGATTCCTGGTGCGGCTAGAATAATATTTTTTGTTTAAAAAAATGATTTTTGGGTTTTTCTTGATGTGTAAAAATTCCGAAAAAAATACTATTATTATTCTAAAATCATGTGTGACTTATGAAAATTTATTGGGAGATATTAGTATAAAATAAAGTGCATTTTTGAAAGTAAAAATGTAATTGGAACTATAGTTTTACACTCGTGTAATTTCATAAAAATGTGTTTTGACGAAAAAATTGAGATAAGTGTTAGAAAAGGGAAATTGAAAGAAAGAAAGTATAAATGTGAAGTTTTATATGAGTTATTCTTATTAAAGAATAGTGTGACAATGGTGAGTTTGTGAATATTCACTTTGACTAGATATATTGTGATATAATTTTAAATGTGAAAATAAATGTTGGTTATGAAATGCATGATGGATAATTGAACTCCATGTATGATTATTGACACGTGAAAAGATTAGAAATCATGTGATTGGAAAAGAAAAATGTTATTGAGTATGACAACTCAAATATGTGAATTTGTGAATTGAAATTGAAAATTAGGGTGTAACCAAAACTCACATCGGCAAGTGAAAAGTGATGAAAGATGATTATTGACATTGAAAAGACCAAGTTTGGGTCATTGTGAAATGAAAGAAATAAGACCGGTAGTTGTGAGAGGGCTAACTCTAAGAGATTGATTTTGTTCATGATTTCATTAGAATTAAGAATTAGTACATAGTGAAGAGGTGATGAAAGTGAGAGAAAAACACAAGTATGGGGGTCTCGAGTCTACGATGTGGGTGTAATTCACAGTTTGTCTTCACGATGCATCGTGACATGACGTGGGCACTACTCCGGAATTATCGGGATCTTGGCGACGCTTGAGGGGTGTTTGGTGACTGCGAGAGGATCGTGTGCCATGAAGGAGGCTGAATTGTCCATAGATAGTCTTCACGATGCGTCGTGACATAACGTGTGATTCCCCTCCAGTTTTTCTGTACATGAGCTCGTACTCATAGATCATCTAGGATACTTACCGTAGTTACAGTAGTAGATTAAGTCATGATGAGGGATTGAACCCTACAAGATGAAGAACGATTAAGAGGCTTGCCCTCGGACCTATGTAGTATGGGATGCATAGAATCCGAACAAGTACGCATTAGTGTCATGTAATATAAATAACTGCATTAAGGACTAAGTGCACAATCACAACACGACATCAATAGGGTATTCTCTTTAGTTTGATATGTGACAAGTTTGTGTTTGTTAAATGTGAAAAATCAGTTATACTGTTTCCGGCATAGAGAGGATTGCCGTGTATAATGTTCGTCTGTTGAATAAACTGACGTACCCACAGTTTTGTATGCAGGGTAAATGTCATGATAGAGATTAAAGAAAAACTGATGCTTAGAGATTATTCAAGTATTGTGGTACTTTCATTTTATAAATGTTGTAAATTTGTTTCTGCTGTAAAATGTAAAGTGTAAAGATTTCTTGTAACTCTGATGTAAAGTGAAAAGTTTTAAATTCCTTGTAAAATTGTACGAAAGAAGTGTAAATATTCTGTGGAATCTCGAATTCAGTGTATTTTGGAATTCGGGGCGTTACAGAGTGGTATTAGAGCCACGCTTCACACTAGTACAAATTTATAAGGAACGACACCCTAGAAGTGGACATTTGAGTGTGTGTCGAGTCTAGAGATTTAAATGTAAGTTACTTATATTTGTGTTGTTCTATGACTTATGCTTCTTCCTCCCAATTTCTAAGATGGCTGATCACTTCGACCCTGCTGGAGACGACGATTGGCATATCATCGAGGAAGATTACTATCCTGGACAAGCAGATTCCGAGGAAGAGTACTACCCAGGGCAAGCAGACTCCGACGGAGAGGAATGGCCTGAGTCTCAAGAGATCACTCCACCTCCGGATTCATCTAATGACTCTTCCGACGAAGAAGAAGAAACAGTTCCAAGTAGTCTTGTGATATCTCTTCAGAGGCAGGTAGAAACACTGCGGGAGAGAGTCGGACTATTGGAGGCTCAGTTGGCAAAGCGCAAGGATGATTTTGCGGTTCTCAGTCATCGTGTATGGGAACTCGAGAAGAGGAAAAACATGACCGATGTACTGAAGGAAGAAATTGAAGAACTACGGGGAGAGCTTCGTGAAGCCAAGAGGAACCATAGGAGTTAGAACATTGTATCGTCTACTGCTTTCATTTTGATGTCAAAAATATTTTAAATTCGAATGTATAAAGTTTGAAATTCAATGAAATGAAAATATTAACTTAAAAGTTCATGTTTCACACTTCGAATTTAATGGATCGTTTGCATCAGAATATGGAATGAAAGATGTTGTTTTGTTCGATACTGGATCCTCTCATACTTTTGTGTCTCCTAAATTTGCTAAAGTGTTGGGAGTTGAACCGAAGACTTTTCCAGGCAAGATCTTAGCAGTAGTTACTCCATCAGGGGAGAATTTAACCACTGATCGGTACTATGCGGATTGCGAGATTGTGATTGGGGACAGAATCTTCGGGATTGATCTAATCGAGCTAACTATCTTGGGATTCGATGTTATCATTGGCATTGATTGGATGTCGGTGTACAGTGCAAGCATCGAGTGCAAGACCAAGACGGTAACAGTGAAGGCTCCAGGTGGACCTGAAGTCACTTTCCAAGGGAAGAAGAAGTGTTCTAGGTTGGTGGCAGCTATCTGCAAGGAAGAGATTCCTGTGAAAGTGCAAAGGATTCCTGTGGTTCGGGACTATCCGACTGTGTTCTTGGATGATTTTTCTGGGTTACCCCCGCAACGTGATGTAGAGTTCAGCATCACCCTTCAACCGGAAAGTGCACCCATTTCTAAGGCACCGTATAGGATGGCTCCAGTGGAACAGGATGAGGTGAAACGGTAGATTGAGGAACTGTTGGAGAAAGGCTTTATTCGACCTAGTGCGTCACCTTGGGGAGCACCAGTGCTTTTGGTAAAGAAGAAAGATGGATCGATGAGAATGTGTATGACTATCGAGAGCTTAATAAGGTCACTGTTCAGAATAAGTATCTTATTCCCCGAATTGATGATTTGTTCGATTGTCTACAAGGAGCAGTTGTTTTCTCCAAAATAGATCTTCGATCAGGATATCACCAAGTTCGAGTGAAAGCTGAGGATGTGCACAAAACTGCATTTAGAACTCGACATGGGCATTACGAATTCTTAGTTATGCCATTTTGAGTGACGAATGCACCTGCAATCTTCATGGATTTGATGAACAAAGTTCTGAGGCCGTTCATTGATTCTTTCATCGTGGTGTTTATCGACGATATCCTCGTGTACTCTAAGTCAGAAGAGGAGCACACCAAGCATCTGGCAGCAGTTTTGAGAAAGCTGGAAGAGCAGGAGTTGTATGCCAAGCTATTCAAGTGCGATTTCTAGAAATCTGCAGTGGCATTCCTAGGTCACATCCTTTCTAAGGAGGGAATGGCAACTGATCCTCAGAAGATAGAGGCAGTGAGAGATTGGGCAAGGCCTACTACAGTAAAGGAAGTCAGAAGTTTCCTTGGATTAACTGGATACTACAGGAGATTCATTCAAGGTTATGCTCAATTAGCCGTGCCGCTCACTGGTGTGACCAAGAAGAAAGTGAACTTCAAGTGGACTGAGCAATGCGAGGCAAGCTTTCAGGAGTTGAAAGAGAAATTGACTACTGCACATATTTTGGCTTTGCCTAGGGTAGGTGTTGAGTATGACGTTTACAGCGATGCTTCACATCATGGGCTTGGTTGTGTCTTAACGCAAGAAGAAAGAGTAATCGCTTATGGGTCTAGGCAACTACGACCGCATGAGAAGAATTACCCGACTCGTGATCTGGAGTTGGCTACGAATATCTTTGCCTTGAAGCAATGGAGACACTACGTGTACGATGAGAAATTGAACATGTACACGGACCACAAGAGTTTGAAGTACATATATCAGCAGAAGGATCTAAATCTGAGGCAGTAGAGATGGTTGGAAGTGTTTGAGGACATGCGACCTGAGATCAAGTATCATCCTGGAAAAGCTAATGTTGTTGCTGATGCACTTAGTCGCAAGAGCAATTTATCCAGTTTGATTACAACTCAAAAGCATCTGATGGAAGAATTGGATCGAGCAGGTATTGAAGTTGTCTTGCAAGGATTGGGAGCATCTTTAGCTCAATTGAGGCTTCAGCCTACATTGAATGGAAGGATTATTGCAGGTCAGGAGGTTGATGCTGATATCTTGGAGATGAAGGAGCAGGTTGGTGCTGGCAGGTTGCCCGGATTTCAAATCAGGGATGGAGTGCTGTGGTTCGGAGATAGACTATGTGTTCCAAATCAGGCGGACCTGAAAGAGAGTATTGTTCAGGAGGCGCATGCTACTCTTTTGTCAGTACATCCTGGGAGTACAAAGATGTACAGAGACATCAAACCGCATTTCTGGTGGTCAGGTTTGAAGCGGGATGTAGCTGAATTTGTGGCGAAGTGTGAGGTTTGTCAACAAGTCAAAGCCGAGAATCAGAGACCCGGAGGTCTATTACAACTGTTACCTATTCCGAAATGGAAGTGGGATAACATCAGTATGGATTTCATCACGGGATTGCCCAAGAGTCCTAAAGGCAATGATGTGATTTGGGTTATAGTCGATCGACTAACCAAGTCTGCTCACTTTTTGGCGATGAAACTCACTGCTTCGATGGACAAGTTAGCTGAGTTGTATGTTGGCGAGATCGTCAGGCTTCATGGTGTTCCGTCAACTATTGTGTCTGATCGAGATGCGCGGTAAACTTTGCATTTTTGGAGGAGCCTTCAGACAGCTTTAGGTACCAAGATGGATTTCAGCACTACTTTTCATCCGCAAACCGATGGGCAAACCGAGAGAGTCAACTGTATTCTTGAGGATATGCTTCGGTGTTGTGTATTAGATTTTGGAGGAAGTTGGGAAAGGCATTTACCTTTGGTAGAGTTTGCCTACAACAATAGTTTTCAAACTAGCATCGGGATGGCGCCATACGAAGCTTTGTATGGCAGGAAGTGCAGAATGCATGTTTGTTGGTTTGAAGTTGGGGAGCATCAGTTGTTTGGGCCTGAGCTTGTGTAGCAAACCTCTGAAAAGATTGATCTGATTAGGAAAAGGTTGGTAGAGGCTCAGAGCAGGCAGAAGAGCTATGCAGACAACCGGAGAAGGGACCTTGAGTTTGAGGAAGGTGACTTCGCCTTTCTGAAAGTATCGCCCAGTAAAGGTGTGATTCGATTTGGCAAGGGCGGGAAGTTAGCCCCGAGGTTTATAGGCTCGTACAAGATATTGAAAAGGATCGGAAAAACTGCTTACCGGCTTGAGTTACCGGAAGAGTTATCTCAGGTGCACAATGTCTTTCATGTGTCTATGCTGAGAGGTTACATTCCAGATCCGAGTCATCATTTGCCTGAAGTGCCGGAAGGTTTGCAATTAAATCTCAATTACATCGAGTCTCCTGTCGAGATTGTTGATCGTCGAGAGAAAGTCTTGAGGAATAAGACAATACCGATGGTTAAGGTAGTCTAGAGAAACCATCTGGTTGAAGAGGCTACTTGGGAGTCTAAGGAGAGGATGTTGAAGGATTATCCTGAGATTTTTGCTTGATTTGTGATATGGCTAAAAATGGGGTTTAATCGGAACCGTCCAAATTGGGCACGAATCTTGAGACCTGGGGGTAAAACGGTAATTTCGCCCACAAAAAGGACCAAAATGGATATTGGGTCTTCCCTCCTAGGGCCCAATAACCCACGGATGGATCCACCAACAAGAGGGTGCGGGTTTTAACCCGCTGTGCACCCAATTCTACAAGATAGAATCAAGGTCCCTGATTAACCACGATCAACGGCCCTGATATACATCTATCTTTTCACTGGGAATTAGGGATTAAATTCCTTATTTGATTACAGGGAATATACCTCATCAGATTACATTCCTCATCTGATTATGGGGAATATTCCTTATCAAATCACGGGGATTACATTCCTAATCCGTTCCCTGAGACGCCTATAAATACCCCCCATCCATCTCCATTAAGAGGTAATCAATCTTTCACCAGTTTTTGCGCTCATTCATAGTCTTCCTAGATTACTGACTTGAGCGTCGGAGGGTGCGTCACCGGGAACAACCCCGGTGTCTCGCACTTTTTGCAAGTGTACGGCGGGATCGACGATCGAAGACCGACGGAACAGGTATACAGGTTTACTATTCAGTTTCCCTAAGAATCCACAAATTCATCTGTTTGCCCCCACACCAAATTTAGCAGCAACAGATTGGCGCCGTCTGTGGGAAGCTAACGAATAGAAATCTCTCCTCTTCCCGTCAAACAGATCTTCTCCAGTCATGCCTCCTAGGAAAGTCAGATCAAGGGGGTCCAACCGAGGGCCCAACCCCGATCCGCAGCAAGAAGTCCCCCCTAATCCCGCTCAACAGCAAGGGCAGCTCCCCCCTACAGCGGAAGAGCCACTCCAACGGGACCTTCCTCCTCCAAATCTTCCTAATCAGCCTCCTCCGAAAGGCCCTGACCCTCAGAAGCAACCTCTTCAACAGGATCACTTCTCCATCCACAACGCCACTTCGGACTCCATGGCCTCCCATCATCCTCAAGCTTCTGGTCGCCATAATGCCGCCCTGAACCGCCAGAAAGAGGATGACCTTCGCCGACATCTGGATGAGAAGCGAGCCCGGGGGGAAACCTCCCGCCAACACCACCCGGATGAGCAGTTCCATCGCCACCGAGGGTACCGGAGGTCCCCTGATCGGAGGAGTCGTAGAGAGTCACCCGAGCATCAAAGAAGAAGGGCATACTCCCCTGCAGGTCGGCAACAGCCCAGGAGCAATGAGGCACCCATCACACGTGCCGAGTTCCAGCAGTTCCAAGCGACCGTCCTGCAGGCTCTCAACCTCCGTCAAAACCCTAATGAGCCAAAGGCCCCATCCCCTCCTCCGGTCCGAAGCCCTCGCCGACGGTCCCCATCTCCTCGTCCTGCTCCTACCAACTCCCGGCATACCCCAAATCCTCGTCGCTCCCGAAGTTACCATCGCCGCAGCCCTCGCTCTCCCTCATATGAAGACGAGTCTCGAGGCTCGGCTGATTACCGTCGGAGAGATGACACCATGAACCGCTGTCTCCACGAAGTAGAAAGGCGCCTGGGTCAGATAAACCGAGAAGAGGAGCTCAGGGGAAGGACCTTACATCCTAGCCGACCCCCGTTCTCCCGAACCATTGTGGATGCACCAGTACCGTTCGGCTTCAAGCCTCCACAATTTGAGACCTACACTGGGGAGACCGACCCAGTCGATCACGTCGAAAGCTTTAAGACCCTGATACTCCTCCATCAAGCTTCCGACGCACTCCTCTGCAAGACCTTTCCTGCAACTCTTAAGGGTCCAGCTCGAGAATGGTACTCGCGCCTTGCCCCTGCCTCAATATTCTCCTTCGAGCAGTTCGAAACCCTTTTCATCACCCATTTTGTAAACAGCCGAAGGGCGGAGAAGACTAGCATCTCCCTATTGCACCTCCACCAGAAGAAGGGGGAAAAACTGAGAGATTATGTGAAGAGGTTCACGGCCGAGGCCAGATCCATTGCATCTCTCGACCAGTCGGTCGCTACGGTAGCATTTCAATCCAATGTCCTCAATTCCAACCTCCGCTCCTCCCTCGCCAAGAAACCACCACATGACTTTTCCGACCTCCTCCTTCGCACTGAAAAGTATATCCGGGCCGAAGAGGCCGAGCAACAACCCAACCGGGAGGGGTCTACCTCCGGGTTCAAGAGGAAGGGGACGGAAGAAGAAGGAGCCAAGAAGCTCCAGAAAGATAATGCCGGCCAGCGCCGACCTCCTCCTAGATTTGAGAAGTTCACTCCCCTCACCACTAACATCTCCACCATCTTCATGGAAGTTGAAAAAGAGGGAGTCTTGCCTCCTGCTCCGAGGATGAACACCCCCGCCAAGAGAAGAGATAAAGAGAAATGGTGCCGCTATCACCGGGACCATGGGCATGATACCAACGATTGTCGTGCTCTGAAGAACGAGATCGAAGCCCTTATCCAGAGAGGGCAGCTGACTAGGTTCGTAAGAAAAGACCGAGCCGAACTTCCTCCCCCGCCTCGGGGGGCTAACAAGCGTCCGGAAAGAGAAGAGACGCCAGACTTCGAGGAAGAGCGAGTCCTCCACCTCATTCACGGGGGCCCAATGGGGGGCTCCTCGAACTCCTCTCGGAAAGCCTTTATAAGGGAAGTCAACTCGGTCCGAACCACCCCTCCTCCCAAAGGCCTCGGAGTGCCAGTCACGTTCTCCGACGAAGATCTTGATGGAGTTCGTACCCCACATTATGACGCCCTCGTCATTAGCCTCCACATGGCGAATTTCAAAGTGGAAAGGATCTTAGTAGACAACGGCAGCGTCAACATCCTTTTCCTCTCCGCTTTTAAAGGCCTGAAGCTCTCCAGGGATAGACTCAAGCCCGCCGGCTACACTCTCCATGGGTTCACGGGGGTTCCGGTAACTATTGAAGGGGTAATCACCCTCGATGTAACTGCCGGGCAAACTCCTACCACCCGAACAGAACCAATGGACTTCATGGTCGTGGATGTTCCCGCCGCCTACAACGTCATTTTGGGTCGGCCTGGCCTCGCAGCTTTGGAAGCTGTCCCCTCAGCATACCATCTTAAGATGAAGTTTCCCACCCGGTCTGGGATCGGGGAAGTAAGGGGCAATCAGGAGACGGCCAGAAAGTGCTACATGACCTCAACCCTTCGACCCGTCCTCTCCTTAGAGACTCTGGAGATTCCTCAAGATACTGCAAGACCGACCTCCGAGCCGGTGGATGAACTGGAGGAGGAACTCTTCTCTGAACAAGAGCCGACCCGCAAGTTCTTTGTTAGCAAGACCCTCCCGTCCGCCCTATACTCAGGTATTGTGAAATGCATCCGAGCCAATCAAGACCTCTTCGCATGGTCAGCAGCAGATATGCCCGGTATCTCCGAAGAACTCTTGGTCCACCGCCTGAGCGTCGATCCGGGGTCCAAACCGGTTCAGCAAAAGAGGCGCAAGTTCGCCCCCGAGCGCCAACTCGCTATCAAGGAGGAGGTAGACAAACTCTTGAAGGCATGGTTCATCCAGGAGGTGAACTATCCTGAATGGCTATCGAATGTGGTAATGGTGAAAAAGTCTAATGGGACATGGAGAATTTGCATTGATTTCACCGACCTCAATAAGGCCTGCCCCAAAGATCCCTTCCCTATGCCGAGCATCGACACTCTAATTGACGCAACCTCGGGACATGAGCTCCTCAGCTTCATGGATGCCTTCTCAGGTTACAATCAGATAAGAATGTTCCCTCCAGACATCCCGAAGACGTCGTTTGTTACCGACCAGGGCCTTTACTGCTACAGGGTCATGCCGTTCGGTCTCAAGAATGCGGGTGCGACATACCAACACCTCGTCAACAAGGTTTTCCAGGCCCAGATCGGCCGGAACATGGAAGTGTACGTCGATGACATGCTTGTAAAAAGCATCCGAGGCGTTGATCATGTGGCCGACCTCCAAGAAGCATTTGATGTTTTGAGAAAACACAATATGAGACTCAACCCGAACAAGTGTGCGTTCGGCGTCTCATCAGGGAAGTTCCTCGGCTTCATGGTTAGCCAACGAGGAATCGAAGCAAATCCGGAAAAAATCAAGGCCATATTGGACATGGCCCCTCCTAGAAATATCAAGAAAGTTCAAAGATTGACTGGTCGCCTGGCCGCCATAGGGCGCTTTCTGTCGAAGTCCGGGGAGAAGTGCCTCCCGTTCTTCAAAGCCCTCAGGGGGGCTAAAGGATTTGAGTGGGGGCAGCAGCAACAAGACTCCTTCGACCAGCTTAAAGCCTACCTCGTCAATCTACCTCTTCTCAGCAAACCGATACCTGGCGAACCACTCTACCTCTACTTGGCAGCTTCCGAACAGACGCTTAGTGCGGTCTTAGTCAGAGAAGAAGAGAGAGCTCAGAAGCCCATTTACTACGTCAGCAAGGTGCTCCGGGACGCCGAGCTCCGGTACCCGAAGATTGAGAAAATGGCATATGCCCTGGTAATGGCCGCGAGAAAACTTCGACCCTACTTTCAGTCCCATTCGGTGGTCGTCCTTACCGACCAGCCGCTGAAACAGGTCCTTCACAAGCCTGAGACTTCCGGTCGCCTCATGAAGTGGTCGATCGAGCTGAGCCAATATGATATAACTTATGAGCCTCGGACCGCAATCAAGGCTCAGGCGCTGGCCGAATTCATAGTCGAGTGTACAATCCCTGAGCCCTGCCAAACAGTAAAAGGCCCGCCGGTTTGGTCAATTTATGTTGACGGATCTTCTTGCAATGAGGGAAGCGGGGCAGGAGTCATCCTGGCAGGCCCAGATGACTTCATCCTCCAATACTCCCTCCGTATAAATTTCAAAGCTTCAAACAACGAGGCCAAATACGAGGTGCTAATAGCCGGTCTAAGGATGGCCCGAAATGCAGGGGCACAGCGGCTACAGATTTTCAGTGACTCTCAGTTGGTTGTCAACCAGGTCCTCGGTGAGTATGAAGCTCGCGATGATAAAATGGTTAAATACTTGGCTAAAGTCAAGAGCCTCATGGCGCTGTTTGAAGAGGCCTTCATCCAAAGGATCCCCTGAGAAGAAAATACTCAGGCCGACGCCCTATCCAAATTAGCCTCCTCTTCCCTTCAAGGTCTTGAGCAGACCGTATTAATAGAAGTCCTCTTGAAGCCAAGCATAGAGGAGAAGCACCAGACTCCGTTGAAACATTGCCTGTCCTCCTCGAAGACAACTGGATGAAATCCATTGTCGAATTCTTAAAGGAAGGACTTCTACCTGAAGATCCGAGGGAAGCAAGAAGAATCAGGACCCGAGCCGAGCGTTTTACTTTAATCGAAGGCATCTTATATAAATGCTCCTTCACCCAGGTGGACGGTCGGCCTTACTTTAGGTGCCTTTCCCCCAGGCAAGCCGACTACGCCCTGCAAGAGCTCCACGAGGGCATCGGCGGAGCTCATTCTGGGTCCAGAGCTCTAGCGCACAAAGTGTTGAACTACGGGTACTACTGGCCCACTCTCCTACGGGACGCCGAACGACACGTTCGGCAGTGCAGCTCCTGTCAAAAGTATGCAGACATCCGACACCTTCTGCAAGCACCGCTCGCCTCCCTATCAAGTCCGATCCCCTTTGCTATGTGGGGGATGGATTTACTAGGGCCGTTTCCACCAGCCCCCGGACAGCTAAAGTTCCTAGTCGTGGCAGTCGACTATTTCTCTAAATGGATAGAAGCCGAGCCATTGGCCACAATCACCGAGCATAGGGTCATTCAATTCTTCTGGAAAAATGTGATTTGCCGGTTCGGCGTTCCCCGAGTCATAGTCACGGATAATGGGACACAGTTCACTGGGGCCGCCTTCCGAGCTCTATGTGAGGACCTCTCCATGCAACACCAATTCTCCTCCGTCTCCCATCCTCAGTCGAATGGCCAGGCCGAGAATGCCAACCGACAGGTTCTTTCGGGCATCAAGAAGAGATTAGACAAGTGTTCCAAAGGACTGTGGGTCGATCAGCTGCCAAACATACTCTGGAATCACCGCACTACCAAACGGACCCCAACAGGCGAGAGCCCATTTAATCTCACCTATGGGGCCGAGGCCATCATCCCCCTAGAAGTCGGGATACCCTCTCCTCGTCTGATAGCTTATGAAGAAGAGCAGAACGCTAGAGAACTCAGAGCGAGCTTAGATCTGATAGATGAAATCCGAGAGAGGGCTGCCATACGCCAGCAAGCTTACCGAAGGAGGATCGAGCTAGCATACAACAAAAGGGTCCAACCAACGGACCTCAAAGAAGGGGACCTAGTCCTTCGAAAATTGGCCATCTCGTTCCCCGGACAGAAAAGCAAACTGGCCCCGAATTGGGAGGGACCGTACAAAATCTCAAAAGTGATCCGCCCAGGTGCATACAAGCTAGAAGATCTCGAAGGCAGAGAAATTCCCAGGACTTGGAATGCCGACCATCTTTTGAAATACCTAGAGAAGGCAACCACGCCTCTCTAAGTAACTCGAGATGTCGAACCATTCCCTTCCCTTTACTAGTAGTGATTTTTCCTTTTATTTTTTCATTGTAATAACTGCTGGCAACTTTAGAAGCAGCCGATCATTAGATATTAATAAATAAAGTTTTTTCGTATTTTCATTGCTACTACATCTCTCTGCTTTTAACTCTTTAATCTGACAATGGTTCCGGAGTCCAACACTTGGCTCGATTCTACTTCGCAAGTTCGCTCCTAAGCGAGCTAGAAGTAGCTCGCCATTCGGAACTGCTCCCGAAGCCGTTGAATGGTTCGGAGTCCAACACTTGGTTCGACTCTACTCTGCAAGTTCGCTCCTAAGAGAGCTAGGGGTAGTTCGCCATTCGGAATTGCTCCCACAACCCTTAATCTGACAATGGTTCCGGAGTCCAACACTTGGCTCGATTCTACTTCGCAAGTTCGCTCCTAAGCGAGCTAGAAGTAGCTCTCCATTCGGAACTGCTCCCAAAGCCGTTGAATGGTTCGGAGTCCAACACTTGGTTCGACTCTACTCCGCAAGTTCGCTCCTAAGCGAGCTAGGGGTAGTTCGCCATTCGGAATTGCTCCCTTAATCTGACAATGGTTCCGGAGTCCAACACTTGGCTCGATTCTACTTCGCAAGATCGCTCCTAAGCGAGCTAGAAGTAGCTCGCCATTCGGAAATGCTCCCAAAGCCGTTGAATGGTTCGGAGTCCAACACTTGGTTCGACTCTACTCCGCAAGTTCGCTCCTAAGCGAGCTAGGGGTAGTTCGCCATTCGGAATTGCTCCCACAACCCGTAAACTGACAATGGTTCCGGAGTCCAACACTTGGCTCGATTCTACTTCGCAAGTTCGCTCCTAAGCGAGCTAGAAGTAGCTCGCCATTCGGAAATGCTCCCAAAGCCGTTGAATGGTTCGGAGTCCAACACTTGGTTCGACCCTACTCCAAAAGTTCGCTCCTAAGCGAGCTAGGGATAGTTCGCCATTCGGAATTGCTCCCACAACCCTTAAACTGACAATGGTTCCGGAGTCCAACACTTGGCTCGATTCTACTTCGCAAGTTCGCTCCTAAGCGAGCTAGAAGTAGCTCGCCATTCGGAATTGCTCCCAAAAGCCGTTGAATGGTTCGGAGTCCAACACTTGGTTCGACTCTACTCCGCAAGTTCGCTCCTAAGCGAGCTAGGGGTAGTTCGCCATTCGGAATTGCTCCCACAACCCTTGAACTGACAATGGTTCTGAAGTCCGACACTTGGCTCGATGCTACTTCGCGAGTTCGCTCCTAGACGAACTGGAAGAAGCTCGCCCTTCGGAGTCTAACACTTTAAAAAGCTTCGGCACAGCAGACAACAGCCACGAGAGTAAAACACACGAGTTCGGCAACAACACTTTTATTGATGGAACAGATGTGGTACAAAGGCAAACACAACAGGATTACAACTCATCGAAGAAAAAGTTACAATGTCGACTTATTACACTTAGCAAAAAACAAGAATAACACAAAGACTCGCGGAGCCGGTGACTTCAGCGCTTCTTCGGAGCCGGAGCGTTCCGCTTCAAGGACACTCGAGAGTGACGACGCTTGTCTCCGGAGCACGACCCCAAGCCGGCAAATTGAGACGTATCCTCGGCACCACTCCTAGTAGCTACTCCGACGGACGCCCCGCTCGACGAAATTGCCACTGAGCTCTGCACGTCCCCCGGACTAGGTTGGCCGATCCGCTGGCGGGTCGCCATCTCATAGAAGGTAATGCCCCGCTCACTCTCAGCACGAGTGCACGACGTGCTTCGAACGTTGATCGGTCCTGAATGCGGCTTAAGACGGGCCACTTCTGCCTCCAACTCCGAGATCCGATCCCGCAACGAGTCGTCTTTGACATCGACTTCGAACCGTGGGGGTATAGCGGAGTCCGGAACTCCTGATCGGCTGGCAATGAGGCGCCGGAGGTGGGTGACCTCGATGCTTTTATCCACCGTCGCCCTCTTGAGCGCATCAACTTCGGCAGTCAACTGCACCCGTTCGGTCGTCAACTTGGCCACTTTGGCCGTCAGCCCCTCGCCCTCACTCCGAAGCTTCGCCTTTACGGACTGCAGATACTGTATCTCGGAAAGCAAGTCATCCCTCTCCGCTGTTATTTTGGACAAGTTATGACGGACGCACTGAACCCGAATCTCATTACTGAAATCAATTGGCGAATATTCACTTTCGGGGATAAGCTCCGCGATCCTGCTTTCCAATCGGCGAATCTCGATGTCTCACCGGCCGAGGACGAGCTGGAGATGCTTCCTCTCGCTTTCAGCTCGGCGCAATCCGAGCTCGACCTCATAGAGTCGCTCTCGGCACCTCGCCAGACATAGCCTCGTCGCCCCTAGGCCGACCTCGGCTCGAGCTCCTTCATCCGAGCGCAAAGGTTCGACGTCTTGGGCAATCAACATAAGCTGCAAAAGAGATCGAAGCAATCAGCAAAAATGTCGAACACTGCCGAAGCACCACACTTGGAAAAATCTTGGCTAAAGACAAGAAGGGAATGTTCGGCGAAAAAGGGGGCAAAAGACAAAGACTGTCGAACACCAACACTTGCAAAAAAATTTCTTTTCATTCATTTCAAAAAGTAGCGGTGGCCAGTCCGCTATTAGGCGTTACAATGATTGAAAAGAAAAACAAAAAACAAACAGACGAACAAAAAGAAGAAAATGAGGAGCGGAGTCAAGGCTCGACCTCTTTCCCCGGGCGACGAGGTAGGGTAGGGGTTGACTTCGCCGAAGGGGATGCTGCCGCCAACGAAGTAACCGCGGTGCTGGGGGCCTCGCCAGTAGCCCCGTCCCCGCCGCCGGCTTCGTCGTCACCCTCCTCCTCCTCTTCCCCTTCGGACTCGGCGTCGAAGCCCTCGACGTGTCCGGGGAAGAGTCGCCACCCCGAGACGTCCACCCCGGGGTATGCTTCTCACACCCGGTCGAGGGCGGCGGCGAAGGCCTTCGCCATGTTCTACGCAAGGAACCCCTGCGCCTTCTCCATGGTCGCAGTCTCCGCGGCCTTTACAGCTGCCGCCTGCACAGCCTCGGCCTCGGCCAACTGCTTGGCCGGCCCCTCCTTCTCCCGAAGGAGCTCGCCCTCCAGCCTCTTCACCTCGGCCTCGAGATGCGTGATCCTCGCCGACCGACCCTCATGCTCGACCCGGAGCTTGTCGAGATCGTTCGACATCCGAGCCTTCTCGTTCCGAGCTTGGTCGGACTCCTGCTTCAGCTCCTTCTCCAAAGCTGTCAGCCTCTCGGTGAGGTGGCCGAAGTGGACGATGATCTACAGCAAAACAGAACCAAAAGAGTTAGAAAATTTTATGATTCAAGAAATACAACGAGCAAAGGAAGCTCGGAGCTTACCGATACCGCCGAACGAGCGATCTCGATCACGTCGTCGCCTTGTCTCCCCGCCTCCATGGCGGCTCGGTCCTTCGGGGTGGCGAGATGCTTGATGGCCTGCATGCTCGCCAGCGAGTTCCCAAGGAACCCATCGTGCCTCCGGACTTGCCAGTCCGGGATATGGATCCGCTTGTGCTCCTCCGTCAGGAGCTCCTCGCCTGCCACGGTCAGCGGTGGAGTCGGCATGGCGAGGGCGGCGGCAATGGGGAACTCCCCCACAGGTGCGGGAGCCGAAGTCCCCGCCACGGTGACGACCGGGTCGTCGAGGACCTCCACCGCCTCGACAGGGGCCACAATCCTCGGCACCTTCGAGGTCGAGGGCAGCTTCGACGCAACCCTCTTGCGCTTCTTCGGCGCCTTGCTAGCGAGCCCTGCCCTGAGTGCCAAGACCGCGTCGTAGTCCATGGATTCTGCATCAAAAGAAGAAAAGTTGGTTAGCACATAAAAAACAACAAGGCAGTAAGTACGGATAAAAAGAACTTGACGAGAGCCGCGTACTGGGATCTACGCGGCAGAGCCCTCCCTTGAAGAGGACGTCCTCCGTCAGCTCCCTCCAATCATACTTCGGGCGGTCAAGGAGGATCCGGACTACCTTCTCTTCTTCTACTGAGAGCTTCGGCATCGCCGTAGCCCTCTTCTGCACCCCTTCTGCCCAACTAGAGGGGATCGGCCAGGCCTCTCGACTCCGCACGACGAACCACTTCTCTCGCCAGTGCTTAATAGAGTCGGGGCAGACGACGAGCCTGCCGCCGTGCCTCGGAGTCAAATAATACCGGTACTCCGACTTATTCCCTTGGTGGAGCCGGTATAGCGTCCGAAGCACGTTCAGCTGCGGCTCGATCCCTGCGGCTTGGCAGTGGAGAACGAAACCATTAATCACTCGCCACGCGTTCGGCATGAGCTGGATGGGGCTGACCCCGAACCAACTCACCACGGTAATAGCGAACGCGTGGAGAGGTAGCCGAGCACCGGCGATAAAGGCATCGACCGGCCAGCAACACATGGTCACTGGCAGCGGCGAATTGGCCCTAACTCCGGGGCCCGGCAGCATGATTTCGTACTCCTCCGGGATGAAAAAAGAATCCCGGATCACAGCCAGTTCCTCCTCGCGCAGGATCGACGCCGCATCGTCCGCCTTCGTCGTCTCCCTCGCTTCATTCTCCTCGAAGGACCTCTCCCTCCCATGGACAATTCGCTCGGCCTGATCCTCCGGGAGCTGCCTGACTCTGTGAAGCCCCGTCAACGGACCTGGCAGCTATCCGAACTCCCCCATCCTCTTCGGATCCACTACGATCGAATCCTTGCCGAACACTTTGCCTTTGGTCGGAGTCGGAGTCGAGTCCTCGGTGCCTTCAAGGGAGGGCTCGGACCAGGAGACTTCATCGGAGATAGAAGCTAGAGACATAATTGATAATAAATTACCTTAAAAAGCTTTGGTCGCCGAAAAACTTCGCCTGAATCTAACGCCGACCACCGGAAGAACTCGCCTGAAGCACAAGAGGACGTCTGAGCAAATGAGAGGAGAAATGAGAAATGAAAGGGGGGTGAGGATTTATAGAGAGGGGCGCTCCAAACGAGGTTAATGAGCCCGTACGACCGGCCCATTTAAACCAAACGACGAAGCGACCCCAATCGACGCCTCGCTAACCACACCGAATCATGAGTTGAATTTATTGCGCATCCCGTCTGATAGAAGCCCAGACGTCACTGCAATTAATGGACGTCCATCTGTCAGGGTTGTCAGAGTTGTCAGAGCTGTCAGAGCTGTCAGAGCCACCAGAAGCTCAAATGGTGCACAGAAAAAACAAACCCCTAAAAATGACAAGTCTAGGAGTTCGGCACTTACTGCCGAGCGTTCGTGACACCGACCTTGTTACGGGGTAAAAAACAAGTTCGGCACTCACTGCCGATCGTTCGTGACACCGACCTTGTTACAGGGCAAAATACAAGTTCGGCACTCACTGCCGAGCGTTCGTGACACCGACCTTGTTACGGGGTAAAAACCAAGTTCGGCACTCATTGCCGAGCGTTCGTGACACCGACCTTGTTACAGGACAAAAAACAAGTTCGGCACTCACTGCCGAGCGTTCGTGACACCGACCTTGTTACGGGGCAAATATCAAGTTCGGCACTCACTGCCGAGCGTTCGTGACACCGACCTTGTTACGGGGTAAAAATCAGGTTCGGCACTCACTGCCGAGCGTTCGTGACACCGACCTTGTTACGGGACGAAAATCAAGTTCGGCACTCACTGCCGAGCGTTCGTGACACCGACCTTGTTACAAGGCAAAAAACACGTTCGGCACTCACTGCCGAGCGTTCGTGACACCGACCTTGTTACAGGGCAAAAAAACAAGTTCGGCACTCACTGCCGAGCGTTCGTGACACCGACCTTGTTATGGGGTAAAAGTCAAGTTCGGCACTCACTGCCGAGCGTTCATGACACTGACCTTGTTACGGGGTAAAAACCAAGTTCGGCACTCACAGCCGAGCGTTCGTTACACCGACCTTGTCATAAGGTAAAAAATCAAGTCCGGCAGATCGCCAGACTCACTCCCAGCGCTCGCAGCTATGCCGAACTCGCTTTCCTCTCCGGAAAAGCCTGCCAAACCGCATGTGGACCTCTGTCTAGAAGAACCAGGAAAAATTTTGATTCAAAGTTTTAGGGCACTGCTCTCGGCGAGCACCCCCCAGGTCCCGGATCTCGGTCGGTACTCCGCCGACCCACGGGCCCCGGTCGAAAGCAGATCAACACTCAGAGATCGGGAGAAGCAAACCATTCCGAGCCAGTTGATTGCAACTGCAAAGGTTCGGCCCGCTCTGGCAACAGAACCTTCACAGTTGCAAACAACTTGCCCGGAACGCCCTTCATTTCTTCCGGAAAAACGACCGCTCGTCAAACTCACCCCTCGGATTCGGACATGGATGACCACCTCTCCCACCATGATCTCTGCCGACCCTGACACCCGCTGCGGAGCAGACAGAGTAGGCAGAAGATCTTGGTGGGAGAACGACCACCCCTCCGAACCTATCGAGATCAAGACCCCACAAGACTGGCGTCCGCCAGAGGCAGACACCACCAAGGTCTAAAACTCAACATTGCTGCGACTGAAAATGACAAGGGGAATGGAGTACTTATAGTTCTCCTCCAAGATCCAGCCATTATGACCCTCGAAAGTTGAAATGCCACGCATTAATTGAAGGAACCATACTTAATAGCCTAGGGAAAGCGGAACGCCGCACAAACCCCAAGGCACCATCAATGCCCTCGGAAACAGGATCACCTCGGAACAGATTGTGCCACGTCGCTCGACCCGCCGAGGCCCCATGCCTTCGATCGACGACCGAGCAAGTGCCACACAGCTGAGCGTTCGTGACACCGACCTTGTTACAAGGTAAAAGTCAAGTTCGGCACTCATTGCCGAGCGTTCGTGACACCGACCTTGTTACAGGGTAAAAGTCAAGTTCGGCACTCACTGCCAAGCGTTCGTGACACCGATCTTGTTACAGGGTAAAAAACAAGTTCAGTACTCACTGCCGAGCTTTCGTGACACCGACCTTGTTACGGGGCAAAAGTCAAGTTCGGCACTCACTGCCGAGCGTTCGTGACACCGACCTTGTTACGGGGTAAAAACCAAGTTCGGCACTCACTACCGAGCGTTCGTGACACCGACCTTGTTACAGGGTAAAAAACAAGTTCGGCACTCACTGCCGAGCGTTCGTGACACCGACCTTGTTACGGAGTAAAAAACAAGTTCGGCACTCACTGCCGAGCGTTCGTGACACCGACCTTGTTACGGGGTAAAAATCAAGTTCGGCACTCACTGCCGAGCGTTCGTGACACCGACCTCGTTACGGGGTAAAAAACAAGTTCGGCACTCACTGCCGAGCGTTCGTGACAACGACCTTGTTACGGGGTAAAAAACAAGTTCGGCACTCACTACCGAGCGTTCGTGACACCGACCTTGTTACGGGGTAAAAATCAAGTTCGGCACTCACTGCCGAGCGTTCGTGACACCGACCTTGTTATAGGGTAAAAAAACAAGTTCGGCACTCACTGTCGAGCGTTCGTGACACCGACCTTGTTATAGGGTAAAAAACAAGTTCGGCAGACCACCAGACTCACCCCTAGTGCTCGCAGCTATGCCGAACTCGCTTTCCTCTTCGGAAAAGCCTGCCGAACTACATGTGGACCTCGGCCTCCTAGTCAGCGAGCCCTAGGGGGGGTCTAAGGCATGGTCCAAATGTATAAGACCCCCGAACAACGAATTGGCGCTTCGCAAAGGTAAAAAGGATACCCCTGCAATAACGCCACATGACCATCAGAGCTCGTGAGCAACTTAGAGTTCAACCAATTTGAAAAATCGCCATACTACCTCCTTCAAGATTCAAAAACCTTCTATTTGGACTCCGATACAACTCCGTTAGCCATTAAAACAATAAAACTACTCCTCAAAGGCTGACCAAGCTCAGTCTTCGGGAGTGGGGGGCTCGTGATATGGCTAAAAATGGGGTTTAATCGGAACCGTCCAAATTGGGCACGAATCTTGAGACCTGGGGGTAAAACGGTAATTTCGCCCACAAAAAGGACCAAAATGGATATTGGGTCTTCCCTCCTAGGGCCCAATAACCCACGGATGGATCCACCAACAAGAGGGTGCGGGTTTTAACCCGCTGCGCACCCAATTCAACAAGATAGAATCAAGGTCCCTGATTAACCACGATCAACGGCCTGATATACATCTATCTTTTCACTGGGAATTAGGGATTAAATTCTTTATTTGATTACAGGGAATATACCCCATCAGATTACATTCCTCATCTGATTATGGAGAATATTCCTTATCAAATCACGGGGATTACATTCCTAATCCGTTCCCTGAGACGCCTATAAATACCCCCCATCCATCTCCATTAAGAGGTAATCAATCTTTCACCAGTTTTTGCGCTCATTCATAGTCATCCTAGATTACTGACTTGAGCGTCGGAGGGTGCGTCGCCGGGAACAACCCCGGTGTCTCGCACTTTTTGCAGGTGTACGGCGGGATCGACGATCGAAGACCGACGGAACAGGTATACAGGTTTACTATTCAGTTTCCCTAAGAATCCACAAATTCATCTGTTTGCCCCCACACCAAATTTAGCGGCAACAATTTGTATTTTGTATTTTCTTGTGCTTGTTGTGAGTGTTTTGTTTCTCGCTCTTGACTGTAGTTCCGGGGACGGAACTATTCTAAGGAGGAAGTGTTGTAATACCCCGATTTTCATTTATGAAAATTATTATTTTATTTTTGCACGTATTGTGCACGTGCAATTTTTTGTAGTATAAAATCTTATAATTATTTTCATTAGACAATGAGTGTGTATATATATATATATATATATATATATATATATATATATATATATATATATATATATATATATATATATGTGCGTATGTGTTCTCTAATTGTTTTTATAAAGGCTCATTTTCTTCAAATAAGCGTAAGTCCTTTTTAGCCCAAATCTAATTTATTTTTGTAAACCATTATTTGGCCCATTAAATAAAGCCCATGAGCTATTCCCTTTTATTACAACTTGTAATGTAGACTACTTTTATAAGATTATTTTTATAAAAAAAATAATTAAATGTACAACTTTTTATATGGAGAACTAATGAATGAACGTGCATTGCATGTACACGTGCATGAAGCACACTTTGGGGCCGGTTTTGAATGGGAGGGAAAAGGAAAAAAGAGAAGTGGAGTTGTGGGTGGTAGTTGTTTGGATCATGGTTGGTTACTACAACTTCCTCTTAAATCCTAGCCTTTTATCTTTAACTCCTAGATTAATCCTAGCCTTCATTTGCTCCAAAATTTAGTATAAATACCCCCCCCCCCCCCAGCCTAGTTATTCTTGCACTCTTCATTCTCCAAAAAACCTATAGTAGAAAATACATTTGTTAGTAGTACATTATTAGAAGGAAGTGAGATAAAAGATTGAGAGTTTGAGGGTGAGTGTGTGCTTGCAATCAAGGAAGGTCGGCATCACCTAGGAGGGCTCGGGATTGCACCTTTGAAGGCTCGGTTTTGCACATCAAGGAGGAAGAGGAACCCTCTTTTGGCACGCTAGCGAAGGACTCTTTTGTTTAGGAGGTGTTGCAAAATCTGCTCTCTCCAAATAAGGTGTGTTATTTTCTATATTTCTAATTAGATATCATGCTAAGGTTGATTGAAATGATAATGCATGAAAGAAACTAAGAAGAGTACACTTAATTGGAAAAAGGGCTTATTAGTTAATTGAATTGATGCTAAATAGATTGCATGTTATTCCGTCATGAATCTTAAGTTGTATGTGAATTGTTTGTAGCCATGAAATTCGTGGATTAAAATTTGTTGTTAGTATCAAAACTAAGTACAAATGCTAGTAGATGAAATTGTTGATTTATATGCTTAGATGGACTTTCGTGATAATGTTTAGAATGAGTAACTTAAAATATGTTTTTGAGTTTATAAAAGAAAGATAAACAGGGAATTAATATAGGAAATATTAATATTAAGTCGTATGAGAAATGTCAAATGAGATATGGTAGTAGTAGTATACAATTTAAATTAATTGTATGAAAAAATATGTGTTTAATTACTGGAAAAAATTATTTTTAAATTACTGGAGTATCAAATATTATTTAAATAGATATTCTGGAGATTTACAAAAATTTTAGTGAAAGCAAAACTAAAATAAGAGCTTTTGAACACCGAAATGTTCTAAATGAACAGAGAATTGATTGAAATAAAATAATTGAACTCCATGTATGATTATTGACTCATGAAAAGATTAGAAATCATGTGATTGGAAAAGAGAAATGTTATTGAGTATAACAACTCAAATATATGAATTTGTGAATTGAAATTGAAAATTAGGGTGTAGCCAAAACTCACACCGGCAAGTGAAAAGTGATGAAATATGATTATTGACATTGAAAAGACCAAGTTTGGGTCATTGTAAAATGAAAGAAATAAGACCGGTAGTAGTGAGAGGGCTAACTCTAAGAGATTGATTTTGTTCATGATTTCATTAGAATTAAGAATTAGTACATAGTGAAGAGGTGATGAAAGTGAGAGAAAAACACAAGTATGGGGGTCTCGAGTCTACGATGTGGGTGTGATTCACAGTTTGTCTTCACGATGCGTCGTGACATAACGTGGGCACTACTCCGAAATTATTGGGATCTTGGCGACGCTTGTGGGGTGTTTGGTGACTGCGAGAGGATCGTGTGCCATGAAGGAGGCTGAATTGTCCATAGATAGTCTTCACGATGCGTCGTGACATGACGTGGGATTCCCCTCCAGTTTTTCTGTACATGAGCTCGTGCTCATAGATCATCTAGGATACTTACCGTAGTTACTGTAGTAGATTAAGCATGACGAGGGATTGAACCCTACAAGATGAAAAACGATTAAGCGGCTTGCCCTCGGACCTATGTAGTATGGATTGCATAAAATCCGAACAAGTGCGCATTATTGTCATGTAATATAAATAACTGCATTAAGGACTAAGTGCACAATCACGACACAACATCAATAGGGTATTCCCTTTAGTTTGATATGTGACAAGTTTGTGTTTGTTAAATATGGAAAATTGGTTATACTGTTTCCGGCATAGAGAGGATGGCCGTGTATAATGTTCGTCAGTTGAATAAACTGACGTACCCACAGTTTTGTATGCAGGGTAAATGTCATAATAGAGATTAAAGAAGAACTGATGCTTAGAGATTATTCAAGTGTTGTGGTACTTTCATTATATAAATGTTGTAAATTTGCTTCCGCTGTAAAATATAAAGTGTAAAGATTTCTTGTAACTCTGATGTAAAGTGAAAAGTTTTAAATTCCTTGTAAAATTGTACGAAAGAAGTGTAAAGATCCTGTGGAATCTCGAATTCAGTGTATTTTGGAATTTAGGGCGTTACACGAAAAACCTTCTTGCAAGAAAACGGTAGTCCTGGCCGCCCATTAACCAAGATTGCCATTTTACTAGTGTATAAACATTGTTTGATCTACCTGGTCCATTTAACTCCAAAACCTCTCCCTCTGAGACCTTCCAACAAGAAATTCCAGTCGACGGAGTCATATACTTTCTCAAAGTGCAGTTTGAGGAGGAAATTCTTAGAATTGCCCTTATGGCAATGGTGGATAACTTTTTCTGCAGTGGCCACACAGTCCAGGATATATCTGCCCTTGATGAACCCAGACTGGGTGTTGCTAATTAAACTGTCCATTATGCTTTCCAGACGGGTGGTCAGGACCTTTGTGATGATCTTAACCGAGCAGTTTATGAGGCTAATAGGTCTAAAATCCCCAACCCAAGTAGACTCCACCCGTTTAGGTATCAGAATTACTTTTGCAAAGTTGAACATGCCCAGTCTGATGTGGTTGTGGAAGAATTCATCCATCAAAGACATAATATCCCCTTTTATTTCTTCCCAGAAAACTTGAAAAAATATCATTGGGAAGTCGTCCGGTCCAGGCGACGTCTCTGCTCCCATTTGAGTGATGGCCTTTTCCACTTCCGTCTCCGAAAAAGGTGCTACCAATGTGGATAGCGAATGAGCTGACTCGTTCTAGTGGCCCTACCAGAAATCGTCCTTAAGTGGGATCCTGAAGTCATTCTTCTTCCCAAAGAGGCCCATGTAGTAGTCGTGAAAGGTTTTAGAAATCACATTTTCGTCTTGGGATATTCCCGTTTCCGTTTGTATTGACAGGTCTAGATTGGATCTACGTCTTGCGCTTGCCACTCTGTGGAAGAAGGCCGTATTCGCGTCTCCCTCTTTGAGCCACGAAATCCTCGATCTCTATTGTCATTTGATCTCCTCCAGCTTATAAAGAATGGCAATATTTCCTCGGAGCTCTAGTAGCCTGTTTCTTTCGTTTTGTGTCAAGGCTCTCGTTTCTTTCAATCTCTCTAGCTCATCAATTCCTTCCAAAAAGGAATCTTTTGCACGCCAGATAGTCGGGAATCTAAACCGATTCCATCTACGCATCCTCTTTCGCAACCTGCAAATTTTTTCATACCATCGGGTTGCAGCGTCCAATCCAGTAGTTGGGAGCACCCAGTTTTCCATCACCATATGGTGAAAGCCCTGGATTTCTAGCCATTCCTTTTCAAATTTGAACTTCCTTGGTCTTTGAAATCCCTGTACCCCAGCATCAAGTAGGACCGAGGTATGATCCGATGTAGGTCTAGGAATAGATTTAGCGGTTGCCAATGGAAATTTAGCCTCCCAATCCATCGAAACTAGGATTATGTCTAACTTGGCCATAATCGGGGATGCTTGCATGTTTGACCAGGTAATAGTCTGTCATTAATTGGGATATCGATCAGCTCCAGCTCCGTGATCACCCTACTGAATTCTTCTCTGTGTCTGTCGCTCGAGCATCTACCTCTGTGCTCGAATGCAAATCTAGTAATATTGAAATCTCTCCCAACGATCCAAGCTCCCGACCATCATTGTCGAATACCGATAAGCTCTTGCCAAAAGGCATCTCGATCTGTTGCCACGTTTGGCCCATAAACCACCGTGATTGTATGCACCCAATTGTCAGACCGTCGCCTTAGTCGGATAGTCAGGGAGAACGTTCCACTATATTCCTCAAAACAGGTGAAAATATCCGGGTTGAACCCAATAGCAATGCCCCTCGAATCTCCTGAGGATGGGCGTAGCACCCATTCCTTGATTCTATTGTCCCCTACTCTTTTGAGTTTAAACCCGTGTGCGAGCTTGGTCTCTTATAACCCCACTACCTCTGCCTTGGAATTCATAATGACGTCCCTAACCATGTCTCTCTTACCCCTATTACCCAACCCCCTAACGTTCCAGAATAGTCTATTCATTAGGGAACCGATTCTAGGTTGATCGTGTGTATGGGACGGGTGTCTTCCTCGAGGACCTCCGTCGACACAGAGGAGGACCCCAAGTCCTTTTGATAGCTAGCCTTCGCCCGTTCAATTTCTCAACCCCTAATTTTATTGAGGAGTAGAGCATTACGTTATATGTCACACACCTCTAAGCCACAGGTTTGAGCTAGGATAAAAACATCAAAATCTGACAAGAAATTTAATATAGAAGCTAAAAAACTTTTCATACCTCCGTCATCGAAGTTTGTAGCTTTGGTCGCCGCAGCCACCTCCAAATAGTCATCCAGGGACTCTACATGAGCCCTCTTAGGCGTCCGCTATACCCTGAACCCAACTGCCCTGCTTGACGTTCCAGTAGTATAGTCAGGCGCTGATTCAGGAAAGGTGGATAAGACCATCTCTGGTAAGATCTCTCTCTGTGTATCAGCAATAAACTCAAGATCCTCTGATTCCTCATCCATAAATAAGAACTCTTCATCCAAATTTAAGCGTCCTTTCATGTCTTCATCACTATATGCGTACTCAGTAATAACAACCTGAGCGGCCCCCATCATGGGTCGCTGCAACTGTTGTTCATTGGACCCTCTTGTTGGCCCACTCCCCATAGATGAAACAAGATCCACAAGTGGTAGTTGGTTGACAGTGTTGGACCCCTCTATAGGCTCAATCTTTCTCTGAATCACGACACACTTATTAGGCCCAACACACATATTGGGCCCATTCCCATCAATTACAGACTCCTCCCGCATAGGATTGTCTCCCTGGGGATGCGTCGCATGCTCCTTTTCCTGCGCCCCTCCACGTGTCACTCCACGATTGGATGGCATTTCGGTGAAGACAGAAGGTGCTTCGAAAACCCCCTTGCCGCTTCGAAAACTCCCCCTGCCTCCTCGCTCGCTGTGATTGTCTCGAGCTCTTCGCTCCTCTTCCCATTTTGAATCTTAGCTTCGTCCTCTTCTCGAAAGCTCTCTGCTACCAAATTTCGGAGCTTTCCTTTCTAAGCTCTCACCTCAAACACACCCTTCTCTTGAGCGCTACAGTCTCTCTCTTTTGGGTCATGGCCATTGGCTTCTGTTGTCGCCTCGCTCCCTTCGAAAACCTTTACTCTTTCATGCTTCCCCTCTTTTAGGGTTGGGACGAGCGCCTCTTTCGCTCCGCTTTTCACCTTCTCCTGTTTCTCTTCCCCAGGTCTTGCCTTTCTGGTGGGTGACGCACTCGATGCCAGCTCCGTAGCACCAAAACGGAGCGCATCTACTGTGTGCCATCCTTCCCTAGTCTGTTTGCTTTTCAGAATCTTTCCTCTTTGTTCACTTGAAGTCTGCCCTCTGGTTTCGAAAGCATCACCTTTCGTCTTATTCCTCACAAAAGATCCCAAAGATGTCATTTTTAGACTATTTTGACCCATGGGTATTGGTTCCTTTCTATATTCAGCTAAGGTGGTTACTTTCTCTGCAACCTGCTCCTCTTTGGGCATTCGTACCCTATTATCTAGGGTTTGACTTCCATTTTTTGCTTTGTTGGTGGCGAGATTCCCAATGGCAGGCTCTGGGGCAACGAAACTTTCCATATTTGGCTTTGGTTGCCGACCGTTGGGTTTTCTGGTGAAGTTTCCTTCTTTGTCTCCGTTGAGCGGCGGAGAAGTTTGGGCTTCGCCGTTCAGCATGCCTGCCTCCTTTCCCCTTGCCGCTAGGATGAGATGACGGTGCGCTCTCTCCACCTCGTGGGCACCATCTAATGTGAGCTTCCATTCAGGCGCCGCCACCTACAAGTAAAAGCGCCCATCTCTGAGGGCAGAGGAAGGGGGGACTGGATCTCCCTCGACTCTGGTTCCTTTGGCTTATCTAGGACGAACCTAATAAGATTTGAATCCTTAAACGAGAAGACCTTTGCAAATCTTGGCATGAGAGCGATGTCGGTGCTCCGATAAGAATCCTAGCGGAGACTAATTCCGACCTCCGAATCCTCTTGTCGTCGATGTCTTCTATGGAACCAAAATCCGATATGATTTCCTGAGTGCTTCCTTTTTCCAAAAGTGTAATGGTACGTTATGTACCCATATCCAGAACAGGTCCCCTTGCGGTAGCTCCGCCCCGAACCTCGGCGACCAAGGGAAGAATTCCAATTTGAAGTGGCCGAAGTCTACGACACCCATATCTTTCATCTCCCTGATCTTTGTGGTGATGGGAACAATACTAAGAATTGCATATGGCACAACTTCTTTGCCACCCAATCCCTGTGTGCTGCCGTAGGCCATTTGGCATTCAGTTCTTGCAAAATGTGTTCTCAAATGGGCGACCTGCTCTGACCTTCGCTATGGCACACCACTCCCGCAGCCACTTTTCCTCAAGCTTGATGGTCGCAAGACTGTTGGCGAGGCGGATAAGCGTTGGGCTTTCAGGTGACCTGCCTCTTTTGACCGGCCTGTCATCATCGTTGGTGGAAGAGGTGACATTCGGGCAGACGTACGAAAGGTGCCCCCACTTCATACACTTTAAACATTTCACCTCCTTCGTGCAATCTTGGCGGAAGTGACCCAATTCGCCGCAGTTAAAACAGGGAGCTGGTTTGCGCTTTCCTTTTCTTTGTTTCTTTCTGGTGTCTGTTTGTGGAATGGGGGAGGTGTTGTGTCTATTTTTGTCTCTGTTTTTGTCTCTGTTAACTACCTTCCACTCCGATGAGTCCCCATCAAGGACTGGAGACACTCCTCCTGATAATGCATGGTTTGGACCCCCTTCGTGGGTCCACCCAATCACGGATTTCATCGGAGTTGTGGATTCCCCTTTCGATGGCGATGGATGTAGGTGGGAAGAAAGTTGCGGGGGGTTGTTTTGTTGAGCTGTAGGGATATGAGGGTGAGGACTGGATGTGGGCTTTTGGTATTTGGTTGGTATTTGGGTTGATATTTGACTTGAGTATGGGAGCTCCTGTGGTGAGAGGGTTGGTGGTGGTGAGAGGGGTGATGGTGGCGACCTTTGTCGTGGTACCATTGCTCCTTTCCTCCATGGTTGGAGTGGCTGTGGTCCTTGGGGAGGCTCCTCTTACTCTCATAGAAGCTAGTAGGAGGGCCCCCTGTATGGGTCCGTCCTTTAGGTGGAGACACAAAATGGCGATGATGATGTGCCTCTCTCTGGTGTCGTTGCTGATGCGCACTCTTGTGTGCACGTGCAGTGTGGATAGATAAAATGTTGGTTTAGAGAGTGGGGTTGAACAACAATGGGGGTGGCAGTAGGGTCGGGTAACGGGGGGATGGAGGGGACAGCTGGGGGGGAGGATTAGGGAGAGAGCTTGGGTCGTTTGGGGGTGCCTGTGGCTGTTGGTGGCCCTTTTCAGTAGGCACGCAACCATACATTTCCAGAACAGTGAGTTTCATAAGAGGAAGAAGAAGATGCCGCTAGAGAGAGGAGGAAAGGAAGATAGATGAAGTTCCCGTGATAGGGTTCTTCATACTAGAAGCCAATTCTTGATATTTACGTATGTAAGTCAATTATTGATAGGGTAGTATTATTACGGTTGATTGATATAAATATTTGGCTGAGAATGGGTCATGTAGGTCTGGGTTCCAAACACAGATAAATCTATTTATATGATTCCAGTCCAAGCCTGGATTATTCGCAGTCTCGGTTACGATAATGAAATTAATGACAAGAACTCAAAGTCATAAGCATAGTTGCGGAGAGACTCGGGTGTCTTATATTTGTCCCAACTTATCCAAGGCTTTGAAAAACTGTGCTTATTTGGCTTGGTTAGAGCATCTGTAGTCGTTGGCTATTTAGTCAAAATATGCAAAATTTGGCTCGATAGGTGTTGCAGTCGTTGGCTATTTTGCTAAAATTTGGTTTTTGGGGAACAGTCGCGAACTATATTTGGCAGACGATTTGGCTAAATGGATAAAATAGCCCGACGAAACATTATTTTTTCGTCTGTTAATCGGACGGTAAATAATTTACCGTCCAGAAATTTTTTTTATTAATAAAATAATCGGACGGGAGATAATATACCGTCCCAAAAAAATTTATTAAAAAATCAGATGGAAGATAATACACCGTCCGAAAATTTTGGTTTTTCTTTTTTGGGACGGTACATAATCAAAAAAATTTATTAAAAAAATCACAGACCTTGTATCATCTCCCGTCCTATGGATGTGGAAGACTTTTTTGATTTTTTGGATGAAAACGTCACTATCAAGACTCATGAGAAATTTTTTTAAGAATTTTTTTTTAATCATACGGAAAATAATTTACCGTCCAATTAAGATTTCGAAAAGCCAAAATTTGACTCAGAACAACTACAGACGAAAGTTATTTTTGTTATTGCTATATGCCAAATATGCAAAAATTGACTTTAAACAGATGCTCTTACCAAGAGTGGGTTTTGGTAAGAGCCGGTTTGGCTTGGTTGCCAATAATGGATACAAGCTATGTACATGCTCCCTGCGTGCAGGGCCGGCCCCAGTATGGAGGCGGGTAAGGCGGCCGCCTCGGACCCCCGCGAAATTTGCGATTTTTGGGGCCCCCAATTTTGAACTTCCCTTGTAAATATAGGCATGTATTTCGCGCGTAAAAAAAATATATATGTTATTAGGGGCCCCATTTTGGAAGTTCACCTAGGGTCCCCGAGAACTCAGGGCCGGCCCTGCCTGCGTGCTATGCAAATACAACATATGCAACAGAAAATTGCAAGCCTCTAAATTGGATTAATGATACCATTCCTTCAGGTTGAAGTTGGAAAGATGGAACCAAGGCAGTAGGCGGGATCTTCCAAGACAACAAAACTCCTCAGCAACAGAAGTTGTATCCATGGCTTCTTTAACTTAAGACTGACAACAGGTAAATCTTTAGTGGCTATATAGGCCTCTTCTTCTTCTTTTTTTTCTGGAAAGGGTCAAAGTTCTTCAAAATAAAACAGAACTCAGAACAAACCGAACACAACTCCCGCCACACAGGAGGGGAATATTGCGGTAGCCAACTGCGAAAAAGTTTCGGCCTTACACATGATCTCGCCACTGTGGGTACTTTGCTCCAGGTTCTCTTAACATTTGAATTATAATACCACGGGGTTGTTGCCAGTCTGATTTACATTATGCTATACAAGCCTTTAATCTTATGTAATACTACAAAAGATTAAGCGAGAACAAAAAATGCAATACTACAAAACCAGGAAGTCATGAACTGTCAGTGTCAATCCTATTCAACCAGAGCAGGCCGTTCAACAACAGCTTAAAAATGGGTTAGATGGGATCAAACAATGCCTACAGACTAGTAAAACGGCAATTTCGGTGAATGGACAGCCAGGTCCATCATTTCCTTGCAAGAAGGGACTCCGGCAAGGGGACCCATTATCTCCACTTCTATTCACTGTTGTAGCAGATGTGCTGAGGGGAATTCTAGAAAATTATCGGAGAAAAGGTTGGATTTTGCCTGTGGCCGACAGCTCCTCCAATCAGGGATGCACGATCCTCCAGTACGTTGATGACACCCTTCTGTTTGGATATGGGTCCAGATTAGAAACAGTCTGCTTTAAAGGGGTCTTCTACTGTTTCGAAGCCTGGTCAGGTCTGAGGATTAATTTCCACAAGAGTGCACTGACTCCCATTTCTCTCCCTGATGAAGAAGCTCGGGAACATGCAACTATCCTAAACTGCATGACGAATGAGTTCCCAATCAAATACTTAGGGCTCCCACTCAGACCAGGGAGACTCTCTAAGTCGGACTGGCTGCCGATAATAGATAGGGTGGAGGACAGACTGTATGGTTGGAAAGGCAAATCGCTGTCATTAGGGGGTAGAGTGATACTCATTAACTCAGTTTTGTCTAACTGCCCATCTACTACATGTCCTTTTTTGAGCTTCCAAAGTGGGTTATCCAAAGGATTGACCGAATCAGAAAACGATTCCTTTGGAAAGGGGCAGATTCGAGTAAGGGTGGTTATCACATGATCAAATGGAGTATTGCTTGCATGAAGAAGAAATATGGAGGACTAGGCATCATCGACCTTAGAGATATGAACCTTGCTCTTTTGGAAAAATGGTGGTGGAAGGTTTTCACCACAGTGGGAAAGGATGGCAAGAGTTCATTCAACCATGCCTAAGGGGAAAAGGTACAAGAAGTCTAGGTTTTCGAGTAGGGACTAAGGTCTCCAGATTTTGGAAAGGAATTACCAAAGCCAGTGGACCGTTCAATTCAGCAGTCACATCGACTATCGGTAATGGACGGTCCACCAGATTTTGGTGGGATAGGTGGTGTGGTGCCCATGCGCTAAAGGATACTTTCCCGGAGTTATTTGCCAAAACAAATCGTCCCAATATCTCTATGGGAGAAACTTGGAAGAGGGAAAATTGGAAGCCGTCATTCCAATGAGCTCTTACCCCACGATTACATCTTGCTCGATTTGCAAGCACACATCACGCGGACCGGAACGATTTGTACCCAAGGTCCAGACCAGATGCGATGGGGATTAGAGACCAAAGGAGCCTTCACGGTCAGATCCCTGTACCATCGAATTTACTTTCGGGGATGCAAACCAAGCTGGGCACAGGTGTTATGGAAGGCGAAAACACCGTTAAAAGTAAGAGTCTTCCTCTGGCTAGTGCTCAATAATGCAATCCTAACGAGAGAGAACCTGTCCAAAAGACAACCTCAAATTGGGACTGACTGCGGGTTCTGTAACATGCATACAGAGACTTTGAATCACCTATTTATTCACTGTCCGAGGAGTAAGGCGACTATGGTAGAGGTTTTAAGAGCCCTAGGCACATCTGACTACCCCAACGAGTATGAGGATTTGTGGATTGGTCCCAAATTCGCATCGAGTCGCCATGATATGAAGGATGCGTGGTACATCGCCATTGCGGCAACCACATGGGTGTTATGGCTAGACAGAAATAATTTTTATTTTCGGGCTTCATGTAGAACTATTTCTGGTAACCTTACTCATATCATGCATCTTATTTTCTTTTGGGCTACAGCTGCTGCTACAGGAGCGAGAGGGAGGATTGCCAGAGTTTTCCCGGTAGCGGATTTTGATGATGAGGAGATAGAATTTGGGCCGACATTGGACTGAGGGCGGCGCCATCCATGCTCATCAGAGTCTCTATAGATGCAGCCCATGCTAGTCTGTTTTTCACCCACTGTATTTTTGGTTGTTTAAGGTTTGGAGGTTTAGACCCACCCCTCAGGGTTTTGTTGGGGGTTTATATTTTATTTCCTGCACTGTCTTTTTTTCCGCACTGTACTTTTGTTTCTCCCCCGGTTCACGGGGTTGTTTTATTAACTACTTATTGATGAAACATGGTGGCTTTATTCCACCTTTCACCTTTAAAAAAAACAGCTTAAAAAGCCAGAGTTAAACACCAGACAATAATTGAATTTTTTTGCTGTACTGGCCCACTTTTTGAAAATACTGAGGGATCTCATCCACCTTCGAAAATATTTAGCGCCTTCGAAATTATTTAGCGATCTAACTCAATTTTGAACACGTCAGTATAAACCGTTATTGAAAAAAATAACATTGGTTATTTAGATGTTGCTGTTTTCAATAGTGGCATTTGTTTAAAAATAATTTTGTGTGCCGTTATTTAAAGTAACGGCATCAGTTATCTTATTTTCAATTGCGTGCTCTTTGACTTGGAAAAAAAATTGCAGGTGTGGAAAAAGCCTATATCAATGCCGTTATCACCAACAACGGCATTCACATTACAGATGCCTTTACTATGGATAACGGCATCAGTTATACAATTTGCACACAAATAGTGACACATCTTCTCCTTTTCTTTTCACTTTACATCTTTTTCTAATCTCTCTCACTCCTGAAACCCAAATAATCTAGAATCCTAAAATCCGAAATCTCAATTATTAGAGTGCTCTCTCCATCAACTTTACATTGATGATAAGCAAAATTTGTATGAAAAATAGGAAGGTTGAAATGGACGTAGGAGAATCACGGTGGCATCACGCAATCTCAAAGTTGGAGCAGAGCAGTGTACTAACGAAAGAGTGAAGTTGAAAGCAGAGCACATCTTGATCTACACTTAGACTTAATGAAAATTAATGTTGTTAATGGACCGGGGGGGCCCACAAGGCATTCTCCTCCTCTCAATTTTCAGTGGGTCCTAAAGAATTTTCAAAGAAATTTTAGTCGGATTATGACGGTGGGAGCAGTGCAGGATGACACTGACACTTCCTCCATCCACCGGTACCCTTCGGAGCCTTGTTGAAGCTTCAGCGCCGCCTCCTTAAAGCATCCTAATCAAGCGGGGCCAAATCTTTCGTGTTCATTTGATATTAATTGCATCATCACCATGTTTAGTTCAATGCGTGAAACTGCAACAATTAATTGTTTGTGCTCCTTGTAAACCAAAATTCTAAAGTTATCATCGATATAAAGTTGATGGAGAAAGCACTCCAGTAATTGGGATTTTGGGGTTTAGAGTTCCAGACTATTTGGATTTCGGGAGTAGGAGGAGATTGGAAATAGATGTAATGTGAAAGGGGTAGGAGAAGAGAGTCACTATTTATATGCAATTTATATAACAGATATCGTCATCTCTAACAATGACATCTGTAATGCGAATGTTGTTGTTGGTAATAGCGGCATCTGTTATAGGCTTTTTCCACACTTGCAAAAAATTTCCTAGTCAAAAGAGCATGCAATTGAGAATAAGATAACTAATACCGTTACTCCAAATAGCAGCACGCAAAGTTATTTTTAAACAGATGTCAATTTGAAAATAACGGCATCTAAATAACCTATACCATTTTTCCAATAATTGGAATTTTGGGTTTTAGGGTTCTAGGCTATTTTGGGTTTCGGAAGTGAGAGGAAGATTGGAAACAGATGTAATGTGAAAGGGAAAGGAGATGAGGGAGTCACTATTTATACTAGTATTTTTCACGTGCGATGCACGTTTTAATAAGAGTTTGAGGATTTTCACGTACGATATACGTTTTAAGAAATAGTTTTGGAGTTGAACGTGCGTTGCAAGTAATTGGGAAAAATATTTTGAAGAAAAAGCTACAATTTGTACGTGCAATGCACGTGTTTATAAGTAGAATTTGAGTTTTACATGCAACATATGTGCATGTTAGGTGTTAAAAAAATATTATAAAATTGTTTTGCATATGCGTTGCACGTTTTAAATAGGTGAATTTTTTTTATTTATTTGTTTTTGTTGTAATTAATGGGAGAGTTGGAGTTGCACGTGCAACGCACGAGTTTGTATGCTGACAAATGACAACTCTAACTCTCCCATTATAATATTAGAGATTTATATGCAAAAAATTATATAAGTGATGTCGTTATCACTAAGAGCATCCACTGTCTTTTTTTCTAAGTTCTCTATATTTAGTAAATTCCACAAATGAATTAATAGGACGGATCTTCTTCTTCCGTCTAACACTAATTCTATTTTTTTTTATTAAAAACCAAATGGACGGAGCTGCATCCTCCGTTTGTGAAATACTTATTTTTTTTTAATATGAATTACATCGGACGAAGGATGTTCATCCGTTCTACATTAAAAAAATTTCCCAAAAATTATACAAGATGAGAGACGGCGCTCCTTCATCCGTCTCGTCTGTTTTTTTTTTCAAATTTAACGACGGACGGAGCTTCTTCATCCAGTCCAAATTATTTTCTCAAACGGTTGATCTTCATCCGTCTTCTACATTTAGCATTTCTCCAAAGCCGCTCCTAAGTTTAACAAAGCACTGTTCTCTCCTATTCTAATAAATGAGTTTTTAGCAAACGACTATGAGAGTATTTTCTAACTCGGTTGTTAATTTTTGGTTTTTTAGAAAACGACGGTGGATGCTCTAACAATGACATCTGGAATATGAATACCGTTATTGGTAATAGCGACATCTGTTATAGGCCTTTTCCACACTTGCAAATTTTTCCCAATCAAAGAGCACCCAATAACGAATAAGATAACTGATACCGTTACTCCAAATAGTGGCACACAAAATTATTTTTAAACAGATATCGCTATTGGAAACAACAGCATCTAAATAAGCTATCATTTTTTCCAATAACGATTTATGCTGACGTGTCCAAAACTGGATCAGATCGCTAAATATTTTTACAAGTGGATCAGATCCCCCAATATTTTCAAAAAGTTAGTCAGTACGGGCTAAAAATTCACAATCATTAATACTTGGATTCAGGACGAGAATAACCAGACCCTCCCCTCAAGACGCACTTCAACGATGCTACACTGGTTGGGAGATAACTATGCAACAGCTACTAGGGATGGAAAAGAAACTGGAAATATAAAGTAGTTTCACTAACTTGCTCCTTCCATTCCAGACAAAAATCATGCACCAGAATTCACCAACACTGGTGGCAAACCTGGTTTCAGAATATTCAAACCACCAATACATAGAATGATTTCTACAAGAGAACTCTGACTGGTAAAGGGTCAAACTTATCTGAATAAGTTCCTAACCTTCTAATAATGATATAAATATCCCATGTAAATTTAACTCTTTTCAACTTTTCTTTTCTCGTCTTGCTAAAGTTAAAAGTCTTACAATTTTTTTATAAAAAAGCGCACATCAGAAAATGTTTCAATAGAAATGGTAACAGAATTCCAATCAACCATCATTGTCCCCTACAATTTCTTCCACCTGAGGGACAGAAAAAATAATTCAAGATTTCACTGCCTATCTTCAATCCCCAGCAATGGTGTCAATATGCCCCAAATCAAATCCTGCCATGACATCAAATAAGCAAACAAATTAGTTTCTCAATTAATAAGTACGGAAACATGGGAACTACTTTGACAAATTAGACTTAGATGCCTGATGTAAATATAAGTTACTTTCAGAACTACTCAGACAAATAAATATTCAGCTATACAAAGTCTATACATGACCAAATTCTATGAAGGACTATCAAAAACAACAACACAGCCTCTATACAGAAATTTGGGATCAACTACATGAATCCTTCCTTGTATTAACATTTTTTAATGAGACTAATGAAGACCACCTCCTTCGCCAAATTAACACTTTTCAAAACACTATCAATAGCCAAAACCTAAGTTCTATTTGCCTCAATCAGTTAACTCCAATTGGGGGGCAACCTCTACTTTCCTCCCTATGCTATCTTGCATCCTCTTTTTAGCTACACTTGTCAAATTCTATGGTGGGCTATGAAAGTATTATTAGTTCTAGAGAAGGACAAAAATAATAATAGTCAATATGGAGAAAGAGGTTTGGGTTATATAGACTACTCCTCAAAGCTTCTACCTATTTTATCTACTTGTTTGCTTACTATACTTCCTTGACCCTTCAGCACAAGAACCTCAATGCCAACGTAGCTGCAATAATTACCATTCAGATCCACAAAACTGATTACTTCAGAAGCTGCCGCCATCCAGCAAGTTAATCATCTATATATCACTAAAATTTGAACTATACTTTGTTGATTTTTTTATCATTATCTTGCACAGTACACGAATTGCTCTCCCCAGCACTACAAAACAGAAGACGAAAATGATGTTCCCCATCCACCCACAATGATCCATAAATTCCATTCCAGCTAGGGTATTATCATTTCAATTATAACGTATAAATTTTAGATCTTGCAGATAGTGCATGAGAACTAAAACATACTCCTGAGTAATAAATTATATATTTATATAGTATAATGGGTCCAAGCGGAGTCCAAGCAGAGTACACAACTAAACCTCATAATACAGTTAGAAACTTGTCAAATTTAAATAACCAAATTGGTTCAAAGTGCTCGCAAAGTTAAAACAAATATTACGTATCAAACAAAGTATGTATTACTGGATCAGTACAATCCCCATTAGGCCTTAAGATTTGAATAGATCTTTGGCACATGCATAACATTAAGAATTCACCAAAATATATCTTTAGGTTACCATTAATCCTTACTCCTAAACTTGATAAGATAATTTAGATGAACACAATCTAAAGAACAGAGCACATGTGAACACATGTGAACAGACTCATGTTACAGATTATGTATGTTTTGCACCACTGCTAAAATAATTGTTCTATAACTGTTCTCAGGGTTAAATCCGTATGAACAAAAAAAAGTTGCTATGCAAACTATCTTGAATGTGAGGAATATAGCAGAATATGTTCACTTACTATCTTCTTGAAATAACACCAGCACCAGCAGACCTGAACAAATAGATACAAAGAGGAAGAAAAACAAGATTTGTCAGCTACATTATTAAGGTGAATGAATGTGCACATGCTTGCTTATGCGTAGATGAAACCTATCACGATCTGAAGAAAGAAAATAAATGTTGATACCTTGCTTGCTTCCCCACGGAACTGAGCCTCCCATTACTATAAACCTTGTTTGCTCCATTTCCAACAGAATTCTGTACGGATGAATGGGCAGGTCTAATTTCACATGGCACACCATTAACTTCCTGGGGAATTTTGGATCTAGCAGAGATGCTCATATCAGATATCCCTCTAGCAATGTTAAAGTTGACACCATTTGGTTGTTGACTCTCTGGTTTAGACATCTGCAGTTGCAGTCGCTTATCAGATGAATCCACGGAAGGCACCATTTTTTGGCGATGGTTTTGTGCAACCGGAGTTAGGGCAACAGAGGGAAACAATGAGGGATAAGGAGAGGGTGATGCAGCAACAGCAGCAACTTTTGCAAAAGCTGTAGTTGCAGATATGCTTTCCTGAGCTCCTTCACGCAGACGTATAAAGTCTCCTTCAATTACGAATAACTGACAATTGCAGAGTCAGAATTTAGAGCAATATATATTGTTAAAACAAGAAATCAAGTAAGCATGACGTATAAACCCACTTCAGGATGATGAACCACAAATTCGTCAAGCTTTCCATATTGTTTCTTGTAATCATGCCAGTGGAGAGGTGCAAGCATTTTCCCCAACCTATTCGGGAGCTGAATGAAAAAAATAATATACAGGTACCAGTCAGTCTAGCAACAATGCAACCTCACAAAGAATGCTAAACCCTCACATGCTGTTTAAGTTAATGAAGACAGACAGACTCACCGTGGTACTAATCCTGATACGACCATCAGCCCCAGCTGGAATTGCACGAACAATGCAGGCCAAGAGTGATCGTTCATCTAAAAGAGTAGGTTCCATTGCCTTTGCAGGTACTGCAGGAGCGGTTGTGTTCACTTTCAAGGTTGATTCAGGAAACATCACCACTTTCTCATCGCATTCTACCACACTAATCGGAAATATAGGCTGGTTTGGAGCAGCAGGCAGTTTTGAAATTGGAGCTGACCACTGCTGTCCTGATGCTAAAACTTGCTCCTGCGATTGACTGATAGCACACACTGTACTCTGGTTCTAGATAGCCAAATGAAAATTCAGGAGGAGGTGAAGGGAAAAAAGAAGAGAGAGAGAGAGAGAGAGAGAGAGATTTTCCATAAGAAATGGATGTGATAAATTCTACCAGCTAGGCAATTGGTTGAATGTTAAGGGCAGATAAAAATAGTCCAAAGAAGTAGGCATACCTTGACTTCACTCTGTTCTGGTTGGGCATAACCTACTGTCGCATGTAATGCTGTGTTTGCATTTGAGGTTTCTTTCAGCCCTGGGGATGTTTGGTACTGCTCACCATTTGACTCTAGCACCTAAAATTGAAAGTTCAAACTCAGTACAAGATTAGTAAACAAAGACCTATAAAACATATGCAACGGATAAATATTAATTAACTTGCTTACAACTTCATCTTCATTGCTTGTTCCACTGATTACGGTTCCAGATCTCTGCTGCTGTTCAATATGAGTGTTTGACTGATCTGGATGGATCACCTTTCTTTCAGAGGGAATTTCATAGCTATAGTGAGCATCTGATCTCAACAAAGTCTGCTCTACTTGGGATGGTTGATAATTATTCTGACTTGGATTCTGTGAGACATCTGCTACAGCCTATAATTGAACAAGTAGAACCTAAGAGGGAATGGCATTCCATCTAAAAGCATGATACTTCGAATTTAAACACTAACGGTACCTGCTGGGTCTGCCAATGTTGATGAGACGGAATTGGTTGAAAATGGCCAATTTGGGATTCAGGAATATGTGAACTGGAAGAAGTAACAGATTGCGGAATGGCCTGTGGGTGCACAACATACGGAGTCAATGCAGTCATCTGGTTAGGAGGAAGAAATGTGTTGATTCCAAGTATTGGAGATGGAGCAATTGTGATGCCAGCAGCTTGTTCATCCTAGAATAAAAAGGATAGACTTAATACTTAAGATCTACTAAAGTCTGTGTGAAAGGTGGAAATCACTTAAAACACTTGAGCTACTGAAAACCAAAAGCACTGAGGCTGCACAGAAAGTACAATGGAAATTAAAACTACAACAAAAAGACAGCATACAGATACAGACATTAAAGGACTTCATATACAAAAAGACAAGGAAATGAGGGACTATACCAAGCAATGAAATTTGAAGGTCAGAAGAGCATGACATCTATACACGAGTTTCAAATATTATCCTAAATCGGATCGAGAAAAGAACTGGTGTGCCCATTCAAAGGGAAAAATGCTGGGGAATCCCAACTTAGTCGTAAACATAATACTGAAGCTTAAAAGTAGAAATGTTCAAAGTATTTAGCAACTTATCCCATCAAGCATCAAATGAAGAACAGTACCAAAGATCAATGTATTTAAAACATAAAAAACATGAAATAAAAAATAAAGGAATTGATAAGAAAACAGAAACAAATTGATTTTTACTTGAAATCCATCACATACTATGGATTAATGGAAGCATAAATACTAAACATAAAGCCACTTGTTGAACAAGTGTATGAGGAGTTTTCCTTCAAGGTTAAAAATTCGACCCTGTTCGCGACGTGGTAACGAGTCTCCTACGACGCGAGGATTGTCAACATCATGGATTGTGTGCTGCCACCATGCCCGAGCTGTTATGAAGCATGGATACAGGTATGGGTACGGCAAATGCCAAATTCATAAAAGGTGGGACAAGGGGATGTGGTTATAATGTTATATAATGAACCTCAATATTATCTCAATTACGTATAATGTTATAAAAATGGTGCTAAACAATACAATTTGCTGCCCATAATCAAAATAAAAATTATGGTCCACAATAAGTGATAATACTTCAATATACACTATAAAAATGGAGATGTGTATGCAAGTAACTAGAGTTAATTAATATACGAAAGATGAGTATATGTTTGAAAATTGTTAATTATGTTCTAAAAAATGTTCAAAATTTGTCAAACAAGTGTCCAACACAATACTACCGGGTTCACTACGTATTGGTTTGTAGTACATGTATGGGATTGCAGTACGCTACCCTCAGCAGTACGGAGGGGTTAAGATAAGCTGGGGACTCGTTTGAGTTATATATATATATATATATATATATATATATACATATATATATATATATATATATATATATAGGGAAAGCTTCGGTTGTGCACTACCTCTAGTGCACACGGCGTGTGCACTAGGCCTTTGGGCATTCATATCGAAGATTCGAACCGTTCACATTGATCTACACATCTAAATTAGTCAAAATATGTAAAATCAAATCATTTGAAATTCATTTACCCATCCATTGAAGTGTTACAAAATCGTATGGCTAAAAATCATTATTTTTTATAGTCACATGATGGATGGGCAGAGGAGTGCACAACTGAAGCTTTCCCTATATATATATATATATATATATATATATATATATATATATAATGTGTGTGTGTGTATAGAGATAGATAGAGAGAGATAATTAGACTATAATGTGTGTGTGTGTGTATAGAGATAATGTGTGTGTGTGTATATAATGTATATATATATATATATATACATTAGTTGCTTGCAATTCCAAATGTAAGAGTGATAATCAACTTAAACTCTATGGAAAATTAAGGGGAATTTGAAAGGAAGTTGATGGATTAGTAAATAAAGGTGTTCATTTTAAACACGGAAAAGAAAAAAAAGGGTATCCGGATTGCTAGTTTAAGAGATCCGGATAGCGATCCCACCATAAACTGGATCGCAAAGTGGGAGAACCCAGTAACACTCCCAACATATAAGATGTATTATATATTTTGGAACACACATGAGGAGTGTCCGGCAAGTGTCCATGAAGTATAAGTGTCCAACCCTTGATTCCAGTATGGGTATGGTTCTTTGCTAGAAGTATCCGTAAACATAGGTTAAAATTGACAAGATCTCCACATTGACTAGTTACATGGGAAAACAGCATTAGTAGCTAAAAAAAACTAAATGGATAAGGTCATTTGCATTGTCCCCTTACGAGCTAGGCCTGACAGTATACTTGATAATGTTCCAATTTTTGCATGATCAGAAATCTACCTATAGCCTATTCATTTTAGGCAATGGTGCCTGTTCTGGTGTTCCTAATCCTTAAGGTTTGTCATGACACCATGTAATGTTTTGTTATAATTATCAACCATTCCTGCACATGGTTTACACGTAAGACATGGTCATGCTGATAAAAGTCCGCATGAAGTATCTCGCATCCTATACTGTACAGTTAAACATCAAACAAATACTTAAGGATCCGACAAGTGCAAGTGGGTAGTTGCATGTCTGCCCACTTCTAGGTGAGAGGCCCAGGACTTTTGCACAGCTACAGAGGAATTAACTGGAATGTTGGATCCCTTCCACCTACAGTATAGGCTACTAAGCTCAGATAACCCCAGAAAATGTACTTTAAGGATCATGACTAATTGTTGAACTAAATTACAAAATAAGAATTTGTCTGGTCTTAACTTTGCATCCTTAAAATACTATAAAAGCAAAGAAACATGTACCAGATGCTTCTATCAAGCCAAAAAGAATAATGAATAAAATATAACTGCCAGTAAGAATGAAAAATATAATGAAAGAATCAGGATTCGTTCACAATTTACTCAAAACAAATAAATAATTAAAATCAATTTCAATAATTATACCTACCTTTGCAGATGAACTAGAAGATGCAACATAAGAAGAGTGAGCATCCAGATTTCCATTAGTCATGAAACCCAAGTTACCATTTGATCCAGTAATATTATTTGCATTGGTCTGGATCATGTTGTTCTCAGCATAAGAAGATGACTCTTCTGAGCTTTGATGAGAAACTTTTGCACCTTCACTATGTATGCTACTTCGTTCTCTCACCTCAGCTAACTCCAGCTGAAGCTGATGTATAGTTTGCAGATGATGCTGCTCCACTTCCGCAAACTGAAATCGACCAAATCAATTGTTAAAAAGAGGTCCAGATAACTTCACGTTGGAAAGTTTTTTGCAGCTGTGAAATTCTAGCAAACTTTTCAAGAGGGGCACAAAAGGAGAAAAACGTGTAAATAGTGTATGTGTTAAATGATCATTTCAGCTTAGATATTAGACTGAAAGGCTTATTGTAGCATAGAGATGAATCAATATGATATACATTCTAGATCTTCAAAATGGTTCGAGAGAGAGAGAGAGAGAGAGAGAAGATAAGTAGCAAGGTATTTGTCTGTATAGATTGCAGATTGTAATAGACATAGTAACTCAAAAATTTATATACATGCAAACAGTGAAAGAGGCGTGCAAAAGAAAGACTTAGGTGCATATAGTCAAGCTACCTGTCGGTGTAAACCCATCCAATATTGATTAAATTGTTCTGTGCGGTCTCGTAATTCAGCTTGCAAGGTTGTTGACTGGAAAGCATCCACTTGACAACGAGAAATGTAAGCTTGTGCTTCCCTCATTTGGTCTTCCTTATAAAGGATATTTTGCTGCGCAACCCTATGCTGAAAGACATTAAATTGTTAGGTAAGTCATCTCCAACACTGTTCACACAATTAAATATTTTAACAACTTTTAATTAATAAACTTCCCAAAATTAAGGCAATGATGCTATGAAAAATTTAGTCATATAATTAGTAAATAGAAGATGTGAAGCAATTATGAATTAAGATATTCCAGTAATATATTTTTCTACACAAGACGACCTCGATTTATGATAATCGTCTTGATTTATGATAAAAATCCTTATTATCAAATTCACAACTTCTCCATCAGAATTATTGCATCTTCACTTTTTATGGTTGTTGTATATACATAGTCAGGCCAGATTTTAAATTTAACAAGAAGGGCATTTTTTATAAGATCGACCAACTGCTACAACCAAACGTGCTCGCATGCGCACAAACATAGAGGCTGTAGAAGAGTTTTAACATTAATTTTAAAAAATTGTAGCCAGTGGATTGGATAAGCTTTTCTGAGTAGATTGCCCAAGTTTTTCAACGTGCTGGTTTTCAAGAATGAGTGAGGGAGAGAAAGAGAGTGAACTACCTTAATGAATAAGAAGCCACCAAACTCCTCTACGAAAAGGAAAAAAAACTTATTTTACATAAATAATAAGTGAGGTTAAGTAAGAACAGAAGCACCAAGTTTTTCTTAGGTAATGAGACAGTAGCTGCACCTAAAATCAACAAATAGAAAACAGAATCAAGAAATCAGGTAGTACACTTTATTTATCCAGAAATTTTCTAGAATTATTTCTCTGACGAGTAATCAAATTCATTTTCCTTCATCAATAGATCTAGGGTTAAGTCTTTAGACGACAAAAAGATGGTGGTGTCTTTGGTTCTGTCTTATCTCATCCTCACAAATACACATGATTGGACGAGAATATGTATGCGAAGTGGACTCACATCCAATTCATGTCATGTAGAGGAAAAGGAGCTATGAGAGTGCTTATGCAAATAGATAATTATGCTAAAGTCGCCACACCACACTATATCCTTCTATAACATATAGCCCAGAATAAGATATGCTACTGCAGAAGGTAAAAGTAACTAAACACCAATGAATTACAAACAGAAACATATCTGAGTACTCTGTGCATTGTATCAACTATTCAACTGGGCAGCGCTAGTGTCAATACATTAATATATGCCTTACACCACCCTCAAAGGAGTATCAAGTTATGATTTGATTGCATCCACACCATAAGTACAAGGAGTGAATTCACATAAGTAACAAACAAGATCCCCTTTGATGTTTTTCTTGATCTGGTTTGCACCTTTTCTTTTATACAATTAAGTAAATTAAGGAAAGTAGCAAACCAGAAGAAAGTCAATATCCATGTAGTTTGACATGGTAACTACTACTGACAATTCTTCACATAAAACACACAAAAACCTAGTCTGGGATATAAGGTGCATCTTTATAAAGGTTGCACTAATCGAAGACATGTTGCACAAAGTGTTCAGTTAGTGGTATGTGTACGGTTCTCCAAACAAAACGTGGTAGGATTACGCTTAGATTGGTATATGAGGTGTGGGTACTTGGATGTTCAGCATTAGTATTTGCACAATACCCATTAAGACTTAATCTGACAAGGAACAAAAACACTTCAACATAAATGGATGAGAAAAATCTTCAGAATCTCTTACTACAAACTCACACCTAATACAGGACATATACTTCATCAAACATTGTGTGTGTGTGCGGTGGTTTCATACTACCAATATTGCATACACTATGACAGAAGAATAAACTAACAAGGTGATTTCATCTTCCTAAGAAAATCCTACGCCAAAGCACTCTTTGTTCATCGCAAACTAAGCAACTGTAGGTGAAGATCATGATAAAGTGAGATTCTCTCTTTTTGATAGTTCACCGTGAATCTTATACAATCATCTTAGATACATTATTAATGTGTGTGTGTATATGTATATAGCAATCGGGTGAGAACTCCACGCTTATTCATCCTCTGTATGATCCGAACTGTTCACATTGTTTAGCATGATTAGATTAGTCTAGAAATATAAAATAAAGTCATTTGAAATTCATTTGTCCATGCATCATGTCATTATAAAAAATAATGATTTTCAATCATACAATGCGTAACACTTCAATGCATGAGCAAACGAATCTCAAACGGCTTGATTTTTGATCTATAGACTAATTTAATTATGTAGATCAAAATGAACGGTTCGGATCTTTCAACTGATGTCCCAAACAAAAGTTCTCACGTGGTTCTCACCAAAGGAGTTCTCACTGTTATACACACACACACACACACACACACACACACAAGTATAACAGAGTGAGAAGAGAGGATAACCTGCTCCTCCAAAGCACGAATTTGACTTTCTTTGTCTTGAATATGTTCTTGGAGATCATGGATTTGTTTCAGATGTTGGGCTCTTTCTGCTTCTGAGTTATCACGCTCTCTTCTGCAAAAAGAATGAAGTCATCAATAAAAAATAAATTAGAAAGGTTGCCCTAATAAACAGGCAGAGAATCCAATCTATATATGTAACAAAGCAAACAAGAAATTGGTCTGCATATTACCACTTATCATAACTCATATCTTAATTCAACTCATGTTCTATAAGAGTAAATCTTTTGGTTTTCTACTTTGGTAAGTGAAGCAAAAAAATGTTTATATCGTTTGACATATAAACATACCAAGTTTTTACAATGTGAAAAACACTGTTGATCATAGACGACATTACGGCAGGCAGATAATGGCACCCATGTACAATGTTTTCCTTCGAACTTACTAGTGTGCATGTGTATATAAATCGAAAAGAAAATATGTTCACCGAAAATTCAGGAGGCCTGACTCTGATTTCATTATTTCAGGACTATATCATTCTAGAATTATTAAAGGAAAGTAGATGGATTTGTAAGGGCAAGACTAACACAGTTACGCAAAAAGGCCCTTGGTTGTTTGAGGGGACAAGCACCATACATGAGTGCTACCATGCACAAAGACTTGCCAAAGGAACTATAAGAAAGAAGCAGGGTGGGGTGGGACATGAACTGATAACTTGGTGAAGAAATATACCATTACTTCCATAAGGTGAATTGACTATTTGTTTCTCCAAGGCAATCAACCTTCTTAGTTTACATGAAAAGGGTATAAAAATGTTCTTTTTACTAAAGGGAGCCTATTACTATCCAATCATTGTATTTTGAATTTGACAATCAATGACAACTTGTGTTATATAAGATACCCCAACTAGACTACTACATTGGGCATAAGCAGACTCTAGGATTTCATGTTTGATTCCCAAGGCACTATATCTCTACTACTATAATGGGAGAAGCCCTTAGTCCTTAACCCAACACGTGCAACGCACATGTTGGTAAATTTTTTTTCCCTTTTCATTTCCCCCCCCCAAAAAAAAAATTCCCCCACGTGCAAATCACGTAATTTTTTCCCCCTTTTCATCCCCCTCAAAAAAAAATTCCCGCGTGCAAAGCACGTGTATAATACTAGCGTGCATCGCACGTGCAGTTACTAGTTCTGAATGGTGGAAATTATAGTTCCTATCATGACATGTTCGTATTTGATATTCTGCCCTCACGAAAATATTTTTATTATAAAAGAAATTTTCATTTCCAAACAAGACAGCATTAGCCTCTTCCATCTTAGTCACTAGCACACCTCTAACAAACAATATGCTACATTGATTAAAATAAGTCTGATTTTACACAGAATTCCTTGAAATGTAAACTGCATTTTACTTACAGGTTATGGACAAGAACAGTAACAGAATTTTGAGTTAGAGATTGTTTTATAAAGATAATGGTTTAGGAAAAAGCACCTTTTGCATTTCAATTTTCCAAGAAGACTACGAGAAAAACCCAATTACCTGAAGGTAGCCAACTCTTTGTTTTGTTCCCTGAGAAGGTCATCTTTAGCCCAAGCCTAAAAAATTAAGTACGTATAGTAACTCTTTTAAATATTTAAATATATCATTAAAAAATTAAGTTATGTTCAGTATATGGGAAAACATACTGCTTCATAGTCAAGTTTGATGGCACGGAGTTCCCTTTCCTTCTCTTCCAATTTCATTTCTAACTCACGAATATGTTTTTCTCTTTCCTCGAGCTTCTCCTGAACAACAATTACAGTGGAAAAAGATAAATGTAAGATTTAGGATAACCTCATTAAACAATATGAATGCAAATGAATGAAGACGAATGCAAGATACACATGAAAAGCCTGCGGCAACTGCCAAAAAGAAAAGAGAGATGCATTGAAATGATGAACATATGCAGGAAGAAGCTCTTTTAATACCACTCACAAACATTTCAAAATGTAATAATTGAATAAACAATTTACATATATTTACAACAGTATTAGGATGACACCATGAGAAGCTTGCCAGTCTCATATCATGCTTCCGTTAGTTGATAATTTATACGTTTTGCTCTTACTCTGGACAAATATATACATGTAACACCCCATTTTTTTCCGACTCCAAAATCAATTTTTTCAATTTCTCTATCACTTTAAACATAAACTAGATGGTTATATTTCAATAAAAATTTTGGCAAAATTTCCCCTATAATTTCTGCCCCGAAACACAATTAGCTTACGGGATTCTGCTCAAAATTCCGTAGCTCACAACACATACAATAATTTCACGGGCTCCCCAGGCCAAAATGAGCAGAAACATACAAGCAATCAATATATATGCTCTGGGGGCCAAACTCACAATAGAATATCAAATATCAAATAAAAACCATAAATTTCTTTGAAAACAAGGTAATTTTTTTAGAAAAATCTTTGTAAAACATACCACAGGGTCCGGTACACCACAACGAGATGGGTACGAGTCAAAAACATACCATACTACCCCACACTATATTCATCATCGACATCGAGGTACTCATACATTAAAATTACAATTTAAACCACAAATTTTACTATTCACATAACTGATTTATACAAAAATTTTAAAATAAAACTCTACGCCTCACCTCTGCACTGCTAAGGACCTGTAACAGTAGGGGATCTAGGGTAGTCCTGGGACTCCCCTAACCCCCCAAACACTAAGGGGTCAGCCATTTCTGGTGTGAAGTATAATTCACTAATCAAATAAATAAATCAAAACTATATAAAGAAAATAAATTAAACTTACAATTTTCAAGATAAAAAGATCCAGTCTGAAACCTGAACATAAAAACATCACAAATCCTACTTTATATCAAAATACGCTTTAAATCCTCACCCATTTATATATCCATAATTCTACACACATTACAATATGCATCACACTAATATCGCAAATAATTTTATTTTACCATTCCTTTGTATCTACAACTCACGACTCAATCTTTCATACTCATCTTCATTCGTAAACACTTTCTTTCTCATTCTCATATCACGCTCATCACATCCATACAAGCAAATCACATCACATACATCTCCATAATATCTCACTACAGGCTTTCATTTTTTATCGCAATTCCTCCCATGTATTTACTCTCATGATATAACATTCACAACACATATTATCGCATTCATTCGATCTCATAATATCATCTTTATCCATATCTCATAACACATATTTTAATTTATTGTACGTTTCATTCGCATAACACATCCTCTCCACTTAATTCATAATAATTCACACACATACTACTTCACCTTTTCATTTCCATTACATAGTACCAATATCAAACTCACCAACTCACCATGGAAATTGTGCCAAGGCAGGTAGTTCCCACTATTTCCTCCGAAATAGCAGGCGGGTAGTTCCTGGTCACAATTCCAAGGCATACCAACTTGTTTCCAGTCATACTTTACTTTATTAACTCATTCACATCTTAAAACGTAACTTCTTGTACTCGGTAATTACACCTCATAATACAACTCCCTTTACTTTACGCATCTCTCCTCTATTCATGTTTCTTTCATGTTGCCAATAAAGCTTTATAAGTATAGTCATATACCAATATATACACATATATATCTCCCGTAGTATGTTCATATCTCTCATAATATAAATAGTCTCCGTAAGATATCATATCATCAATATCTTTACACATACATATATTCTTTCAACACACATATACACCTTTATATTTTCTCCTTTTCAGTGCCCACACAACAGACCTCCTCGTACAACACAGGGATCTCTGTGCTTCCCCCCCGTACATTTCAATCCCACTAACCCACCGTATCACCTAGATCCAGGTGTCCTAAACATCTATCATTTGTGGGCTGGATTGAAAGTACGATCGCGCGCTTATCCAACCAAGACTAAAGTCAGAAGGCTAGTCAAAAATAAATATAACACGCGGATCGATGCTCATACAGAGTCTTACATGTCCGAGGATACGTCTTCCTCCTGGCCCTATACCAGTGAGGGAAACGGAAACTCCTAATCCCCAAATATAAAATTTGAGGCAATATATAACTCCTGATCCCCAAATATAAAATTTGGGGCAATATATAACTCCCGATCCCCAAATATAAAATTTGGGGCAATATATAACTCCTTTTCCAGGGTGTATCCCGGGCCTGTGTGGTCTAGCCCAAACCCCTGGGAGATTGTGCGGCACTGCAATATTAAATTATCTCCTTTATATCTCCATATATAAATATATATCTCCAGATATCTCCTTTATAATATAACTCCTTCATAATATATCTTCGTATATCTCCTTTATAATATTTCTCCATATATATATATATATATACTAGATTTGCCCGTGGGCACGTGCCTACGGCACGTCTTCGGAACGATACATATAAACAGTAAAACAATAATTATGTAGCTCAAGTTTGAATAGTATGACAATAATTAGTTATAAATAAAAGTCTATGTTTCCATTAGTATATGTTGAAAAATAATTATAAATGGGGTATAAAATCTAACTTCTTAGAACTTTAAGTGTGGAAAATAATGAAATTTAATTATTGAAAAGATATTTGTTATTTTCAATATATAAAAATTCTGAAATTTACAAAACCGAAATCTTAAAATCTAAATTTCTAAGTAAATAAAAAAAGATTGGGAGAGAGAGAGAGATAGAGATAGAGAGAGAAGAGAAAGATAGTAACAAAGTAATGAGTTTTTTAGGGGGAAAAGTTTGATTTTGGTGTTTGAAACTTTGGAGGAAAAATGTGTTTTGTGAGGTTTGGTATGAGCCTTTGATTTTGGGGGAGATTGATTGTGAGTCACTTGATAGCTTTCTTTGTGTTTTATTATATAGATATATCCGTATATCTCCTTTACAATATATCTCCTTCATAATATATCTCCATATATATATATATATATATATATATATATATATATATATATCCTTTATAATATAACTCCATATATAAATATATATCCTTTATAACATAACTCCTTTATAATATATCTCGGTATACACCTTTATAATAGAACATGAATGCATATAACTACATTAAATTTATAAGCATACACAAACCATCAATCTCATCGATTATCGTATAAAATTCTCATTTATCAATCACACGGCGCACACGCACACACATCATGCTAATTTTTTACATCACAAAATCACAGAAATTTTCAATTTATCACACGCCTCACACATACACCATATATTCACTCCATCAAGTTATCGCATCACACTATCATATCATACACACTATGTACATAAAATAAAAGAGATCATACTCACATAGTATCCCGCGGAGACTCGAAGCGCCAGCACGTCATCCCGCATCCACAGTCGCTAACATATACTATTATCAAATTTCAAAGCAATTAAGGCTCAAATCATCCAAACCAATCACAAGAGCTAATAACACTATTCCAAATATCGCACAGGCGTTTTATTGAATGCCTGAGACACACGTGCGATGCACGTAATAGACAAATTCCTACGGGATTTTTATCCCCCAAACAATAACTAGAATCACCCCAAAAATATTCTAATAGTTCGACTAAAATTTCTACTAACTAATTCTTACATATTTAATTCTCTTTTACAAACCCAAAACCCTAATTTATTAGCAACTTGTAAAATCTCTAGTAACTTGCTAATTTCTTAACCCTAACATCAAAATGAACTACTAACCAACCCTATACTCCATTACTAAGCAAAAGAAATTAAAAGCATACGAAAATACACAAATAATTAAAAAAGAGATATACCGTTATTAAGTCCTTTCTCCGAATCGACTCCACCACTAGCTAGAGCATCCTTCACTTAGGCATCCCCTTGAATTAATTGAAAAACCACGAAGAAACGAAGTGGATTGGGCAGAGAGAAGCTTGGACCGCACGTGGGTTTCGTTGGGGATTTTTTTTTTTTTTGTCAGTCGGGAAACACACAGAGAAAGAAAGAAAGAAAGGAGGAAGGAATGGGAGGGGGGGTTTGGAAATATTATATTAGTAATAATATAATTAGTATGGGATAATTGCATATGAGCCCCCAATCTTCAAAATATTTCAAATAAACCCCAACCATATATTTTAATAATACGAACAGTACAAAATACACTAAATTTATCGCATACTACTCCAAAATTATAAAATAAAATAAACAATATTTCTTCACATAAAATTTCAACTCATGGCTCCAATATATCAATATACTAATCTACCACAAATCTGGACGCCAATATCAATATTTAAAATAAAAATACACCAAATAAAATTTCCACCACTCCAGGAATATAAAAAACGGATATTTTTGATATTTTACAAATTCGAGGTGTTACATTCTACACACCTCAAAAAAAGCTCGTCCTCGAGCTACAAGGGTTAAGAAAACCGTTCAAACAATTCCGGATACTTTCTCCTCACCAACTCCCAAAAGTTCCAGATACAATCATTAATATGAACACTCTACTGAACTTTCAGCAACGGTTCAACCTGGCATCTCGATCGCCGCTGATCTACATAATTCTCTTGTCGACTACACACCTAAAAAGGGGCTTATCCATTCTCGCCTGATAACTAATATCCATCTTCATTCCAGGCTACCGAAATATTCTTTTAGAATCTTGATTCATCTTCATGCCACCAGGATAGACAATATACGAAATATAATGAACAATTCCACAACTTGCTACCATAAACCATTCACATCAAGAACACAAAGTCTACAATGATAATAAAGACCTTCCTTACTGCTTACTAAACAGTCTACAGGACATTCATAGACCATACATTATCTGTGACAAATATGAGTCACGAATCTGAGCTCAAAGAATTAGTTGTAGGATAGACGGCTGTATTAAGAGTCTGCCAACATACAAGGTCATGTCAACCTCTGTGGTTGAAGAAAAATTTAAATTGACCAAATACGTCTAGTACCGTCCACTCTTGGGATATAATAAAGACCAATATTCTTCTTCTACTTCAGACATCTGTCACTCTATTCTTCCCCGGGTGATATTTTACTTTCACATCAAAGCTAATAAGGAACTCGAGCCACCATTTTTGCCTCATGCTAAGATCTTCTGCGAGAATAAATTCCTCAAACTCGTACAATCTGTGAAAAGCTAAAACTGTTTTCCGAACAAATAATGTCTCCAGATCTGTAATTGCATACACCACTACTGCCGATTCCAAATCTATGTGATATCACACTTCATGAGACTGCAATGACCTAAATATACAAACCACCAGCCTGCCCTCATGCATCAAACTGTACCTACCTGTACCACAGTCCTCAGTATATCCTTGGAGAGGCACCCCCTTCTCGGGAGTAATCAAAACAGATAGCTATCGCTAATTCTTCCTTTAACTCTTGAAAACATCCTTTCACACTGCACGGGCCATATAAACGGCACATTCTACCAGGTAAACTGAGTCATCGATGTAGCAGTAATAGAAAATCGAGGAATGAACTTCCGATAATAGCCAGCCAAATCCAAGGAACTCTGAATCTCTGCCACATTCGCGGATTGTTCCCAGTCCTTTCACCGTTGTAACTTTCTCCGGATCCACAGGTATGCCTTCAACAGACACAAAATGCCCCAAAACTCACCCTTCTCATTCCCAAAAATGACAACTTGCACACTTATCATACCACTTCAGATCCCAAAGTGTCTATAACACAATTCTGAGATGCCAACTATGCTCCTTCGTGCTGCAAAAATACACCAAATCATTATCTACAAACACAATCACAAACCTGATAGTACAAGGGTAAAAGGTCTGGTTCATCAAATCCATGAAAATTACAGGGGCATTGGTCAGCCCAAAGGCATCACCGAGAACTCATACAATCCTTACTGAGTACGAAATGCAGTTCTTGGGATACTTCCCTTTTTCATGCTTGTCTGATGGTACCCGGTCTGCAACTATAGCTGTGAAAACACTTTAGCTCCCCGCAACCGATCAAGCAACCCATTAAGTCTCGACAATGGATACTCATTCTTAATAGTCACCTTACTCAACTCCCGATAATCAATACTCAATCTCAGGGAACCATCCTCTCATATATCAGAAAATTTACAAACCACATCAATAATTTCAATCTTCACTTTGGGTATTTCCACCGGAATCAATAGTCATACTTACATCGTCCAAGGCATTTCATACAATTAGAAACTGAGTTTCATCGAGCCTTCTCACCCGAATCATTCCTGCATCATACCTCAACTATGCATAAAGCCTCCACAACCAACTCATCACTCTATATCAATCAATAACGATTACTACACAACCCCCATGGTCTACAGGACATACACAGGATCCCCAAGGAATAGCCCCTCACGGCACACAGCAATCAATATAATAGAACACTCCAATAGCACACAAATTCTCACTGGGATTCTAAAAAGGATAAAACATAAGCATGGGCTAAAAAGATAGTATAGACTCAAAGTCAAACAAAAGTCTAAAGGGTCACACCATTCAATATCAGAACTGCTGCTTAACAAAACACCCACAAAACATATAACAAACTCATATCCACGACTTAGCCATGATGAATCCATACACACATGACAGGATCACTACGATCACCAGGAAATTCCTAGTCAACCTAGGCTCTGATACCAACTGTAACACCCCATTTTTTTTTCGACTCCAAAATCAATTCTTTCAATTTCTCTATCACTTTAAACATAAACTAAGATAGTTATATTTCAATAAAAAATTTGGCAAAGTTTTTCCTGTAATTTCTGCCCCGAAACACAATTAGCTTACGGAATTCTGCTCAAAATTCCGTAGCTCCAACACATACAATAATTTCACGGGCTCCCCAGGCCAAAATGAGCAGAAACATACAAACAATCAATATATATGCTCTGGGGGCCAAACTCACAATAGAATATCAAATATCAAATAAAAACCATAAATTTCTTTGAAAACCAGGTAATTTTTTTAGAAAAATCTTCCTAAAACATACCACAGGGCTCGGTACACCACAACGAGATTGGTACGGGTCAAGAACATACCATAATACCCCACACTATATTCATCATCGACATCTAGGTACTCATACATTCAAATTACAATTTAAACCACAAATTTCACTATTCACATAACTAATTTCTACAAAATTTTTAAAATAAAACTCCGCCTTACAAATCTATGTCTCACCTCTGCACTGCTGAGGACCTGTAACAGTGGGGGATCTAGGGTAGTCCTGGGACTCCCCTAACCCCCCAAACACTAAGGGGTCAGCCATTTCTAGTGTGAGTATAATTCACTAGTCAAATAAATAAATCAAAACTATATAAAGAAAATAAATTAAAATTACAATTTTCAAGATAAAAAGATCCAGTCTGAAATCTGAACATAAAAACATCACAAATCCGACTTTATATCAAAATACGCTTTAAATCCTCACCCATTTATATATCCATAATTCTACACACATTACAATATGCATCACACTAATATCGCAAATAATTTTATTTTTCCATTCCTTTGTATCTACAACTCACGACTCATAATCTTTCATACTCATCTTCATTCGTAAACACTTTCTTTCTCATTCTCATATCATGCTCATCACATCCATACAAGCAATCATATCACATACATCTCCATAATATCTCACTACAAGCTTTCATTTTTTTATCGCAATTCCTCCCATGTATTTACTCTCATGATATAACACTCACAACACATTATCGCATTCATTCGATCTCATAATATCATCTTTATCCATATCTCACAACACATTTTAATTTATTGTACGTTTCATTCGCATAACACATCTTCTCCACTTAATTCATAATAATTCACGCACATACTAATTCACCTTTTCATTTCCATTACATAGTACCAATATCAAACTCACTAACTCACCATGGAAACTGTGCCAAGGCAGGTAGTTCCCACTATTTCTTCCGAAATAGCAGGCGGGGTAGTTCCTAGTCACAATTCCAAGGCATACCAACTTGTTTCCAGTCATACTTTACTTTATTAACTCATTCACAGCTTATAACATAACTTCTTGTACTCAGTAATTACACCTCATAATACAACTCCCTTTACTTTACGCATCTCTCCTCTATTCATGTTTCTTTCATCTTGCCAATAAAGCTTTATAAGTATAGTCATATACCAATATATACACATATATATATAACGTAGTATGTTCATATCTCTCATAATATAAATAGTCTCCGTAAGATATCATATTATCAATATCTTTACACATACATATATTCTTTCAACACACATACACCTTTACATTTTCTCCTTTTCAGTGCCCACACAACTGACCTCCGCGTACAACACAGGGATCTCTGTGCTTCCCCCCGTACATTTCAATCCCGCTAACCCACCGTATCACCTAGATCCAGGTGTCCTAAACATCTATCATTTGTGGACTGGAATGAAAGTACGGTTGCGCGCTTGACCAACCAAGACTAAAGCCAGTAGGCTAGTCAAAAATAAATATAACACGCGGATCGATGCTCACACAGAGTCTTACACGTCCGAGGCTACGTCTTCCTCCTGGCCCTCTATACCAGCGAGGAAAACTCCTGATCCCCAAATATAATTTGAGGCAATATATAACTCCTGATCCCCAAATATAAAATTTGGGGCAATATAAAACTCCTGATCCCCAAATATAAAATTTGGGGCAATATATAACTCCTGTTCCCGGGTGTATCCCGGGCCTGTGGGGCCTAGCCCAAACCCTTGGGAGATTGTGCGGCACTGCAATATTAAATTATCTCCTTTATATCTCCATATATAAATATATATCTCCTTTATAATATAACTCCTTTATAATATATCTCCGTATATCTCCTTTACAATATATCTCCTTTATAATATTTCTCCATATATATATATATATATATATATATATATATATATATATATATACACTTTATAATATAACTCCATATATAAATATATCAACTTTATAACATAACTCCTTTATAATATATCTCGGTATACACCTTTATAATAGAACATGAATGCATATAACTCCATTAAATTTATAAGCATACACAAACCATCAATCTCATCGATTATCGTATAAAATTCTCATTTATCAATCACACGGCGCACACACACATATTATGCTAATTTTTTTACATCACAATATCACAGAAATTTTCAATTTATCACACGCCTCACACATACACCATATCATTCGCTCCATCAAGTTATCGCATCACACTATCATATCATACACACTATGTACATAAAATAAAAGAAATCATACTCACATAAGTATCCCGCAGAGACTCGAAGCGCCAGCACGTCATCCTGCATCCAAAGTCGCTAACATATCCTATTATCAAATTTCAAAGCAATTAAGGCTCAAATCATCCAAACCAATCACAAGAGCTAATAACACTATTCCAAATATCGCACAGGTGTTTTATTGAACGCCTGAGACACACGTGCGATGCACGTAATAGACAAATTCCTACGAGATTTTTATCCCCCAAACAATAACTAGAATCACCCTCAAAATATTCTAATAGTTCAACTAAAATTTCTACTAACTAATTCTTACATATTTAATTCTCTTTTACAAATCCAAAATCCTAATTTATTAGCAACTTGTAAAATCTCTAGTAACTTGCTAATTTCTTAACCCTAACATCAAAATGAACTACTAACCAACCCTATACTCCATTACTAAGCAAACGAAATTAAAAGCATACGAAAATACACAAATAATTTAAAAAGAGATATACCATTACTAAGTCCTTTCTCCGAATCGACTCCACCACTAGCTAGAGCATCCTTCACTTAGGCATCCCCTTGAATTAATTGAAAAACCACGAAGAAACAAAGTGGATTGGGCGGAGAGAAGCTTGGACCGAACGTGGGTTTCGTTGGGGATTTTTTTTTCGGTCGGGAAACACACAAAAAAAGAAAGAAAGAAAGGAGGAAGGAATGGGAAGGGGGTTTGGAAATATTATATTATTATTAATATAATTAGTATGGGATAATTGCATATGAGCCCCCAATCTTCAAAATAGTTCAAATAAACCCCAACCATATACTTTAATAATACGAACAGTACAAAATACACTAAATTTATCGCATACTACTCCAAAATTATAAAATAAAATAAACAATATTTCTTCACATAAAATCTCAACTCATGGCTCCAATATATCAATAATACCAATCTACCACAAATCTAGACAGCAATATCAATATTTAAAATAAAAATACACCAAATAAAATTCCCACCACTCCAGAAATATAAAAACGGATATTTTTGATATTTTACAAATTCGAGGTGTTACAATACATTTTAGATAAGTAGCTACAAAAAATAACCACTCCAAACTTATGATTCAAATATCCAGCTTATTAAATCATTTAATTTCATACAATACACAACATAT